>VWPW01022772.1:0-32677 GCA_013389825.1 Crypturellus undulatus
AGAAGAAGAAAAAGAAGAAAAAAAAGAGACACAGAGACTAAAGAGTATAATTTTAGTACCAGGTTTGCAGAGCTCACTTAAAGGAAGGTCAATAGATGCTGTCTGATCACTGCACACAGCTGCTGACCCTTGGAAAGATCAGACCATACACATGCACTTGAAAAGCTACCTAATCTAGCAAAACACTTAATAATCCAATTTTCTGGAAGAAATTCCACTGCTGGTATCCACTAATGTCTGGCTTGACTGCTTCTTGCAATCCCCTATGCAATCCTCTCCTTCTGGGGTCAAGCAATGACCAGAACTTGCTGTATCACCCTCAGCCCAGTGAGAAGACGACCTGCCAAGTATTAAGATAACGACTGCACTCAAGTGCTGTGCTGTGGAGCACAAGGCACCTGTGTGCAATTGTCAGTGAGGTGGTTAGTGAGGGATTTCCTTCTGTTTATCCCGATAACAACTTAGCAACAGGATCTAGGCTTTTTCTGAAGGTCAAACATCAGCTATCTCTGGATACCGGATAATGAAGATGTGTCCTCAGAAAGTCCAAATCATCATCTCCGATCCACAACTCCCATGTTTAGGACCAAACCATTCACTTGTATTTAGGTTGGCAGGAATCCCCACCAGTTACTTGAAAACTGAGTATCGGCTGTTGAAATGCAGCCCCATTGAGGCTGGACCTGTCCATGCAGGAGATGGTCAGTGAACGGCACAGCTTATACTTTGCTGCACTCGAGCACAGACATTTTCTCATTTGGAGACTGCAGCAGCTGGGAGTAGACCCAATAACAAAAGATAGACTTAACAGAGGAAAAAAAATGTACAAGAATTAGAGAAAATGGCTTACAGAGGAAGATTAAGCTAAACAAATAAGATTCTGTAAAACACGCCCAGGTGCCTTAGTTACAACCTGCTATTACTTTACACAGAGGAAATGTTGAGAATTGTGGAGGTGGTTAATCTAGCACAGAAAAGCTAAGTAAAAAATATTGATGGAAAACTGTGCACGTCTCCTGTCAGGTTCCAGCTAGAACCAAGACAATGAAAGGAACAAAGAGCTAACCAGGCGCAGGAGAGCATTCACCGTGTCTTCATATAAAGACCATACAGTCTTCTGGACCACCTCCTTTGTCAAACCAAGTTACAGAAGAACAACAAGGATGAACGTGTTGTTTGGAGCACCTGGATGTTTTTCACCACCACCACAGTGCTAACACTGCTGATTTACGGCAGTCCAGCCCAGATAGACAGCTCCATCTCGGGACTAAAGAAAGCGGGTGCCTCTGTCCTGGCACACTGCATTGCACCACTGGGCTCCTGGCAGTGCTCTGGAACACACCATGCCCTTTAGCTCCTCTGGACAACCTGCACTCACAGAAATAAGGAATAAGCATGAATATACTAAAGTGCTTTCAATGCAGATGTGACATCTAAAGGCAGGACAGGCCTTGTTGACCCCTTCTGTCCTACGTGGACAGCTACAGAGCTGTATCTCTATAAGGTTTTTTCACAAAACATTCCTTCTGTTTCATTGCAAAACATGGTCTCGAGCATTAACAAAGTCCAGGATGGTTCTATCTGCTTTTTTTATATTGATTGCACACATCCTTGCTAGAAATCTGAGCCGTTTTCCTTCTGGCACACCTAAGATATTACCTAAGACAAGCAGATTCTCTCTTGTTATCACATAGTCCATTAGATATAAAAAGGACCCTGCAAAGTTTTAAGAGGTTATGACAAAGCTCTAGTTGTTTCAGCATCTCCCTTCTGCCAAACCAAGCAGGCAAGATCCGCTGTTCCCATATTGCTAATTGCTTCCTGCTTCCTCATCCAGTCGGATACGGGAAAGGAAGCCTCCTGCGCTGTAACAGCATAGAAAAAACTTCTCCGAGACCTCACTGCATTGCCAATGCCTTCCGTGAAAGGAAAAAGAAGGGAAAAAAAAAAAAAAAAAGAAATGCGAGGCTGGAGGCTGCTGTGCATCACTGCAGGAGAACGGAGGATGCCACGGCAGCACCAAGACGGGCTTTGCCTGCTCCTCTCTATTTCAACAGCTCCTGGAGGAGCTACCTGTGTCCGCATGAGGGAAGGGCTGGCAGGCAGTGGGAGGAGGAAGGGATGTGCAGCTGGGAGGGACAAGAGGGCAGCAGAAGCCCTCACGGAGGTGCTGGCTGGCCGCACGTGGCAGCGGCATGGCGGGCAGATGAACAGTGGCCGCCAGCAGCTCATCCTGCGGCTGGTGCTGGGTGCCGCTTCCCGGGGCTGCTGGAGCCTAGAAGCACATTCGCCTCCAGCCTGCTCATATCCCGCCCTGCAGCCCACGAGGGTTTTCCCAAGACCTTCCCTCTCCTGCATCCACGGGTACCCCAGCCTCCCTCCTCTGCTGCGCCTGGAGCCCATCGTACCTCGGAGCAGCCCAGATTGCTCGGTACCTCCACAGGTGACTCCAGAGAGCCCCAACCCCATGCCAGGACCTCCTCACACCGTTTCCTAGGTCACAGAATCACACAGAATCCCAGAATGGTGGAGGTGGGAAGGGACCTCTAGAAATCATCTAGATCTTGGGCGGGGAGAGTGGCTCAAGCAGGGACACCCTGCACAAGGCACAGGGTGACATCCTGGCAGGTTGGAAGATCTCCACAGAAGGAGCCTCCACAGCCTCTCTGGGCAGCCTGTGCTAGGGCTCTGGCACCCTCACAGGAAAGAAGTTCATCCTCTTATGGAGGTGGAACTGCCTGTGTTTCAACTTACACCCATTACCCCTTGTCCTGTCACCAGCCACCACAGAGAAGAGCCTGGCCCCATCTTCCCTACATTCACCCCTCAAGTACTTGAGCATGTTGATCAAATCTCCTCTCAGCCTTCTTCAGACTAAACAGGCCCCTAACTCCATTCCTACCCTACTCCAGAAAGTCACCCCTCTATTCTCATGCCACCTCACTGGGCAGAGGGAGCATCAAGCCAGGTCTGTGCAAGCACCTGGAAGTTCAATGAATGATCCTCCTTTTTTTTCCAGGGCACGACACACTTCCCACCCACAGCAGCAGCATCCCTGAACAGGGAGGCTCATGGCCAACCTGCTCCAGCATCAGTTGTTCTCTGACATCCAAAGGGCAGCTCCAGAGAAAGCCAAGGACCTAGGCAGCATCTCTAGCTTTGGGGGATCAGGCTAGAGCTCCCACTTCACTAGGATGAACAAAGCCTTGGGGCAACAACTCACAGTTCAAAGCCAGAATCGTGCTAGCGCTTTCTACCTCCTCCTGCCTGCAGTTGTGTCAGTATGCAAAGCAGGAGCTATTTAGCATTGCTATCTCTAGTGAGTGCTGGTAATTATGGCCCTCAGGCTTGTGTACAACAGGTCTGCAATCCCCACATCTGAGGACGGGCAGAATTTCTAATTCCATTGAAAACCCTGGCGCTACTTCAGGCGCACATGGACAGTTCAGCAATTAGGGTCTTCAGTAAGATCAGTTAAATCACATGCATTTCAAAGCTTGCGATTAAGAGGAGTTTATTGCCCGAATATCACCAGGACTGCCAACATCACACGCTGGCCATCCCCTCGCTAGAAGGCCAAGCCAGCCTGGACTGTGCGTTACTGCGGGCGCACAGCACAGCTAGAGCCGCTGCAGCAGCCATCTGCCTGCAGAGCACCCGAGCAGCTTACCAAGACCTGTTTCCATCAAGCACTGGCTCGGAGGGGAATCCTTTTAGCAGCAGATTAAACTATGGATTTCTTTATGCTGGAAAAAGTGGCAGCTCAGTTAGATCTTCTCCTGTAGGGACAGTGGGAGCTTTAGAGCATCCAGTGCATGGGCAGTTTGAGTACTGCTGCTCAGAGCCGGGAGAGCCAACAGAAATAGAGCTGCAATAACCCACGCGGATATAGATGCTATCGGAAAGGATAGCACCTTTTAGATAGCATTTCTCCACAGAAAACTGAGTAAGACAATCCAAAAGGAAAGGATTGGGAGTTTATAAATAGTTAGTCAATTTTTTTTTTGCAAGTAAAAGCAAAAATTACAACATCCTTCCATGGTCAAGCCTTGAAAGCAGTTCCATTATATATGGCTCCATCACTCACAGATGTTATCACAAATGATCTCACCCTCAAGCACAAAGGTTGTCAAACTGTGCACAGGACTTAGATATCACATAGCTCTTGTGATTTATGGGAGAGAAAGCAAAAAAGGTGCAGAGTGACAAACTTTGGAACGTTCACCCAAGCTTCCTCCAGTTTAAACTGGAAAAGACAGGAGTGTGTTTGACAGTAGGGCTAACATATGCCCTGTCTGCAAAGGTGGACCTGGAAGAGCTGAGCAGGATCTTTCTACACTTCAGAAAAGAATAAAGTGGGTGAGGTTCTACTTACATCCTGCAAACCGCTTTCCCGTTAGGCTGCTTCATTTACTGCAGCCGAAGCAAGTGCCACATGCTATTAAAAGTCCTTGTAGCACTCCAGAATCGTCTTCAAGATGGGGAGCTCCAGATACCTTTTGGTCACAGTGAGATATAATCTACACATGGTGCCATCACCCACTTTAAGCACTGTCGTTGCAAGGAACACAGATGGATGCCAAAAATAAGCCACTTCTTATAGCAGTAGCATTTTTAAGAGAAGTTAACATGCCTTGCACAGAAATGTCCTGATTTTTGACTAATGTCTCAGGTTGAACATGCAATAGCCGCATGAGTCACATTCCTCCAAAAACCTACACCCCTACAGTAAAATTCAGACTTCTCTCAAACAATAAACTTAAAAAGCGGCATTATAAGGTTATGGGAAAGCCAATACTGCTAGATTTTTCTTCAAGATTCAAACTCTGTAAACTTTCAGTAGAAAAACCATTACTGCACCAATGTCTAAAGACTCTGCGAGGGGCATTCCTGAGCCTACGTTATGCCATTCAAGGACAGAACACAACAGTGTCACCCTCTGCCATTATCTCATGCTGACACTTTGATGGCCAGTACTGCTCTCAGGTGGGCTTTGACTCCCCAACCTGGGGAGCAGCAACTGCTTCAACCCAAAAGTCCAGGGAGTCTCTTCCTGATCTGCTTTGACCCAGGGACTTGTAGGAGGCACCACTGGGTTTTCCATCCACAGATTGGGGCAAATAAGAAAACCAAACTGTGCCATCTTCCCCGCGTGCAGAACTGCCCAGTCTCCAGACTGTCTCCAGAGACTTCTCAGCTCCATCTTCAACTTTATCCTGGATTTAGGCCCTCTAAAATATATACACATTTTTTTTTGCATTTACATCTTATAAGAAAGCATTCAATTGAAGAGAATTAAAGCTCAATCATCTTTTGAAGTAGAAATTGAGATACGAAGATAAAAACAGTGATTTCAAATCCTTTAACACAACTTCTCCAGCTCTAAGCAACCCAACCGTTATTACAATTTTTTAAAAAATTGATGCAACTCTAAACCTCTTCATGTTGTAGTGAGAAGCCAAACAACATTTAAAGTGTCAACCACAGGCACAGAGTGAACAATGACTTCATGCAAAGGCATTAGAGGAGGGCTGGAACGGGAAACAGCCTCAAGTTTGCACTTTGGCTTTTCAATATTTAATGATTTGGCATCAAAATTTCTACCAGGAGCTGTTCTCTTTGTGGCTGTGATTAGAGGGATGGTCACTGCAGGGACATTTTGCATGAACATAGACTAAAAATGGCCTTTGCAGCAGCTTGAAGAACATCCCCAGTCTGATCCATCTCAGATTGGGTCAGTATGTGGGCAGGGAATCCACAGGGTCCTGGACATATAGCAAAGGCATATTTTTCATAACATGCTAATAATCCCCCCCAAGAACTCTCCCATGTGGCATTCATTAAGAAACAACCTTCCAGCTCTCTAATCCAGTGTGCTGGACAGCAGAGGAGGAGACACTGCAAAACCTGATGGCCTAGATAGCAACTTCTGTACGAAACCATCAGGTCAGGGCAGCCTAATGACTGAGTGGCCAAGGAGACTGGACAGGGAAAACAAAAACGCTCCAGAGGCAGTTAGGTACACACAAACTTTCCACAAGCAGATTGTGACCAAAATAATACCTGTGTTTTACCACATGGACAAAATACCTGTCTTTTTCTGTCATGCAGAAAGAATAAATCAGATAAGGAGTTCCCTCACTATAAAGAAAACGTGAAGAAATAAGAGGTTAACAAATAATCAGCACTCATAGCCTTCCTCCTCCTTGCAGCTTTTCACATATTACAGGATAAGAAACTTCTTATCCTGATATAATATCACAGGAGTTGACACCCAGCTCAGACAATACTCTGTTGTTGGTGGCAGTGCAAGAGAGCTCTGAGCTTCTTCCAGGTGGGCTTCCCACAGCAAGCTGCAATCTCTCTAGCTCTCACCTTGCTGCTCTGCTGCTTTTCTTCTTGCTGGGGACTGCTTGTTGTGCCGCTATCAGTGCTGCAAACGCACAGAGCCCATTTCCACGGCCTGCTCCTGGCATTGCCACCAGCTCTGGGACACCGGAGGGGCCTCAGCAACTCTGCCCTCCCCGCTTCACACTTCCAAAAACGGAGCAGGCGTTACGTTTACCTTCCCATGCAGGGTTAGTTTAGATTTACAGGTCAAAATGCTACTTCTGTGTCATTAACAAATGTGAAAATGGCTGGCAGTTATCTGAGCAGCCCAGTGGTAGAGCATGCTTTTTACTAAAGGTGCATAAACAAGCAGTTCACGAAGGGCTGCGGGCTAGCAATAAATAATCCCAGCACAAGATGTTCTCTAGCTGTGAGCACAACAGTATTTATAGATTAGAAGCCAACTTCTGATCTGTTGGATTCTACACCAGTTGATTAATTATTTACCTTTAAAGCTGATTAATCATCTATTAACTCTTCATAAGCTCTTTTATCAGTAGACTACACTTGTGTAGCGACTCAGAAAATGCTTCTCACATCCACAGTTTCATATAATTAAGTAGAAGACTCTTCCATGGGACAGCCCCAAGCCAGAAACCAGATGAGGCCACATCCCAGCTGTATTTTATCTTCTTTCCCTGACAGTTATTTGGCCTTACGTGATACTCCGTTATCAACTAAATGGGGCTCAGAGCACATCTCTGGATGCTGCTTTTTCCTTACAACCAAAGCAGCTCTTTTATAATCTGATAACTCACTTAAGAAAATACAGTTCTGCTCCACCTCTGTGGGGCCTGGAAACTCATTAGCAATGCTTAGAGATTGAAAGAAGCTTAAATCTACTAGGCAGACACTGCTGGCATTAAAGCAGCACAAGATTTACTCCCTCTTCAGAAAATATCTCTCTCCAGAGGACCCAAATGAACGGAGACGTGATTGGCGGGGAGGTCTGTCACTAAAAGGGAAGTGTCAGGGTCATGGCCAAGATGTGTCCTCATCAGAGGACCTTGAGATCTAGTGCTGTGCAGCTGGAACCAGATAACTGAGCCTCTTCAGACAGGGCTCCTGCTACAACCATCATTTCCCCCATTCCTCTAACAATTAGGATCTTTTTAAAAATCAGATTATTGATACATTGATGTCATGGTTGCAGGCAGCACGTACGGGGTTCAATATTGCAGCATGGCACAACAGCTCGGGCAGGACATGTGTGCCAGCTACTGAAGCCAGGAAGAAGCTCAGCCCCCAGCAGCAGTGCCAGGTCCCAGGAGGATGTTCCTCCCTGCTACCCCAACAAATTCCAGCCTCGCATTTTAGCCTGCGATGGCCCTGCTCACCACCACGGCTGCGTTTCCTTTTGTCAAAGGGAAAATCTGTAATTATGCCTCCTCAGATTTCCTGTGCAGTGGAAATACTATGAGAAGAGTTATCGCCGTGTTATTTTGATCCCAGAAAACATTCTTAAAGCAGAAAAATCCCTAAACAAACCTGCTACAACACCCTTCAGTCCCTTTGCACTGCTCTAGTATCCACACCCTGGCACCTACCCTGCGTTCATGTCCAGAAACGCTCACCTCTTGTTCCCATGCACAGCGTCTTTTCCACATGCTGTTCAACTTAATTCATTTATTGACTAAACTATGAAGTTTGATTCAATTTTTTAAAGGATTTTTTTTACTTCCAGGACAGGCACTGTTGACATTTCAAAGCTGCCATGTGGGCTCAGCCCCTGTCCCACCAGTAACAGCACTGGTGTTAGGCAGACCAGATGGTAAATTCACACTAATTACCAGACACTAATTTATTACTGGTGTGGTCCTTCGCCATGCAGGGAATGGGGAGAGCTGGTCAGCTCCTCGTCACCGTCTCTGCAAGCTCAGCATTTAAAGGGATTTCACTGGTGCAGGTCAATAAAGTCATAAAAGAGCTGACAGGGATAGGGACATCATCCAGCCCTTCACTCCTCCCCAACAGCCCCACAAGGTGACACCTTCCAGCTATCCAAGAAACACCTCCACACACAGCTGGCCTCTGCGCGCAGAGAAGCACCCAGGACGCACACAAAATCTTTTCTCATCAGGATGAAGCCACAGATCCTCTCGCTGGAAGGCGGCTGCTGTCATCCTCCCACTCTCCTGGGACTCTTGGACACCCACACTCTTCTCCTGGTGGTGCCACCAGCAACAAGAAAGCCCAATAAAATTGCAGGGACCCAAAGGACACTGAAAAGAACTGGCATAAACCAAGCCCTCCGAGGCCCCTTGGACTTTGAGAAGAATGTTTGGGATAACACCCCAATCTCAAGGATATTTATCATCCAGAGACACTCAGAACCACAGAAGGGATTACTCCACCACAAAAATAACCCCTCCAAGGATTAGGTATGTTTTATTGTCATACACTATTCTGTGCGGGATCTTCTGCGGAGAAGCAGTTACCGTCCGTGCTGGAAGGCGATCCCTGCCAGGAAAGCAGTGGTCTCCAACCTCACAGGGTCTCCTGAGCCCCCATCCGGGATTCTTTATCGTCTCCTGGAAAGCAGCAGTGCATTTCACCCAGTGCACCCATCTACACCACCCCAAACAAAGCTAAAGGTGAGAACAGCCAGTCACTGTCACAAGGGAAAGGAAGGAGGGGACACTTCTCCCAAAGCAACCGCTCTGATCCATCAGTAGTAGGGGGAAAAAAATGTACTGAAGAGCCCAACACTAGATTCTAGGTGCTGGAAAGCCAGACACAGCTTTACTGCTCTATAAGGACCAAGAGCACGTTACCACTTTCCTCACAATCCAGTCATGGGACTGGGTGACAGAAGAGGATTGGCACATTGCACCCGTTTGCAGGAGACCTGTCTTCCCCCTGTTCACCTCCACCCTGGAACAGACCCAGCAAGAGCTCCGCATTTTCAGAAATACTTCCGTTTGGAATGCAATAAATCCAAGATGCCCAAGCCAGTGAACAGTGACAACAGATGTTCACTTCCAGACTCCAGCTCTTCATCGGATCATCCCCTTTAGCAGAAAGGAACACATAATTTGAAGCCCACTACTACTGTAAGGGTTTTGCTGCAAGAAGGAAGTCACCTAAATTCAAACACGGCTTTTGCATTAAATAGTTGGACACTTAAGGTTAGATAGGTCTGTTTGATGGAGGAATACCAGGTTACATTACAAGAGGCAGCGCTGAATTCAACTGAATTCAGTGTCACCAGACTCTCACTGCTGCTTTGGTATTAATCTTTGAAGCTGCATCACAACAAGCTTCCTCCTAGGAGCAGATGAGCAAGGGGAGGAGCAGGGAAAGCCCAGCGTTCAGGAAGCCATCAGGAACAATCCGCTGGAAAAGAAATCACAGCTAATTCCACAAGACGGTTATTCGGAGGCACCCATCTCGGGAGCCTTCAGAAGCCACGTGAAAAATAGAACAAGTGCTCTGATGTTTGTAGGCAGAGAAAAGCGGAGAGGGAAGAATCTGCCAGCTGAGGCCTGGACCAAATCTGTCACTGTCAAGGAAAGCGCAGACAAAACAGGGCTGAAGTCTCTAAAAAAAGAAAAACATCTTGAGGCGAGAGACGAGGCAGAGGAAAGGGCTCTGCAGAGCTTCTCCACTCTCAATTTCTCCAGTGAGCCAGAGTTGACCAGTCAGCAACGTAACATCACTAATATAGTGCAGATGTTACTAACGAGGTCCTAGCTTGACTGGCAATTCATTTCCATGCTTCCACGAGCTGCATCTGGACATCAGCCCAAACCCAGTTTCCAATTTTTTAGTGACAGGGCAGGTTTTTATGATAACACTTCTCCAAGTGTTATCATCTCAGAAGGAGACCAAGTGTCCTTGTGAGTCATTGTCCCCAAACACAACCAGAGGAAACCCCCTGTGTTATCACGAGAGAGGCAGCCGCTGAAGCACCCTAATTACATGGTAGGTTTCCTAACAGCAGCCGCATGATGCAGAGTCTCAAGCGTGAGCAGTGGTGCCACGCAGGGACACCGTCAGGCTGTCACCGGCGGCACCAACAGCCACCGCGTGGCGGTGACGGCTGCCAGCGAGCCCAAGTCCTGGTCACTGAGTGGCCGGGGGAGCGCGGGGCCGGCTGGGCGCTCATGTCGATGCCGCGGGTTCTATCCTGCTCTTCTACTGCACACGAAGCCGCAGAGCACGGGAGACACCAGCAAGCAGCCACTTACCAGAGACGCAGGATGCAGCCCTGCTAATTAGGCAGCAAACTGCAGGGGAATAAGCTAAGTGACGGGTCAATAGGATTTCTTCTTCCTTCTGAGTAATCTCTAGCTCATAACCAGGAGCTATTCTAGATTATGATATCCCTATTGCTTATTTAATCAAGCCTACTCTTAAATCAGTGGTTTAAACCCCTTTGATGAATTAATGTGAAAACACCCCAGGGCTCCCATCCTACAGTTTGGCTCTAAAACACCCTCCAGGAGCAACAGTGACAAAATCAGGCAGCTCTGAAGGGTAGGCATGGGCTGGAGTGGGCTGGCATCAGAGGCAGGAAACCCCCCAGACCCAGGCACAGCGAAAAGCTTCCGCTCCTGCCACTGCTCTGGCACTCAAGATAGGTCCAAGAGATGCCAGGAGAAATGATAGATCACTGCCTTTTTAATTTTTTTCTCTTCTTTTTTAGAGAGGGGGAACCTTTAATAAATAGACTCAAGGGAAGCACGTGGCCACCCATCGCAGCATCTGCAAAGACACAGGCCCCGTGACGCCACTAGTGAAGCCTGGGGGCTTCCTCATATGCTCACGTGGGCTGAGCACTCTGATGCTTCTACCCTAACGTCCCCTCAAACGCCCTGAGGAGTCACAGAATTTGAGGTCTGTTTCTGCTCGTAGAGGGACTCAAACAAGCTGCCAAGAGCACAAACAGGCCCAGCATGCCATCAGGCTGCACTCGGGGACCTCTCCTGCAGGGGATAATATTAGGTGAAATCTTCAGTTTCAAAATGCAGAGCCATTCTGCTCTCCTGGCAGCACGAGGGACAGTCACTGATTCCCTCTCCCTGCTGTTTTGCTGCACACATTTTCCTGGCTGCTGGGAGGAAGGCTACAAGCTGCCTATTCCCGGCAAAGACAATTTCTGAGGAATACAGCTCCCATCATCTCCCGCTCCCTCCGCACAGCAGAACAAGGTTGGCCCTGGACGTGGGGACGCTGTTGCCCCAGCTCCCCTTCAAACCCAGAGCTCCGAATAACCATGGGCCACGGGCTGCACCGAAACCCCTCGTCTCTCCCACTGCCGAGGAAGCACAAGCCGGTCGATGCTACCCAAAAACCTCATTAGCTACCGATTCGCCCAAGCAAGCTCTGTCTCCACTAATGGGGGGAATAAAAAGCACAACGCCTGGCACTGCATGGTTGGAAAAACTCCTCAGCCTCCAAAGGGGCGGTCAAGGAAGCCTGGGGGTGGAAGGAGCTCCGGTGTATGATCCAGCAACGCAAAAAAAGGCTCTGCAGAGAGTTTGTGTGGGTGGCAGCAATCCTGGAAGACAACTGCAGACTGCCCCATAGCCCCTGCCGCTGGCAAACAGAGACTTGGATGTGACCTTGAAGGTTCAGACGTGCTCTGGAAGAGAGAGATCTGTTCCCCTGGGCAGGAACTTCCACCCCGACTGCTAAATCACTGCTGGTATCAGCTGACACTAAAGCAAAGCTCTCACCAGGGGAAAGCAAGAGGAATTTGCACACCTTGCGGTATGGAGCCTGCTGGGATGCAGCTACACGGAAATGCAGATATAAAGTGACTGGTTACACGTGAAGGGGAACAAGGGCAACTCCAAAAAACGTGTCAGAATGAAAGAAGAGAAGCTTGGGGACCAAGACCCACAGCTCACCTTGCTTACTGAAAGTCACTAAATCACTGTTAATCTCAGGCAGATCAAGCCTTTATAAAGATCATTGCTGCCTGGAGACCTCATCCCTCCTGGACTTTTAACTGACCGCAAAGCTACCCAGAAAAAACATAGCCCAAAATAGCGTTTTCCTTGCTTTCCCGATGGTGATGAGGTGCATTTCAGAGCGCACTGCAGCAGAGATGCTGCAGTCTGCACCCTGTGACTTCTCCACTGAGAGACGGCACCACACTCTTCTCCATGTTCCTTGCTTTTCTTCAATGTTCAGATATGAGATCAGGGGCAAATGGGAAGCTTTAACAGCAAGAAATTCAAGTCAGAGTCCCTTGGAAATCCAGAAGATGGAATTTGGAAGGAATCCTGACTCCAATCCCATTGTTAACGTCTGTCCCCATACTCCCTCCTAGAGGGGATTGAGGATGGGCCTGCATTCCTGTGCTCCATCCCTGCATCCCTGCGCTCCATCTAAAGGCTCCATCTAAACCAAACATCTACCTTCCACACTGCCTGGTGTGGCCTCCAGATGAGCAGGGAAGGGCTCAAGAACATGACAAGCACCCTGAGAGGAGCCCCAGCTGATGGGGGACCTGCTACACGGCGTTTGCAGGGGACTGCGAAGGAGCAGGGCTCTCCCCTTGGCAGAGACTCTCCACCTCCCCCTGCTCTCCTTGGCCAAGCTGATTCCCAGGCCCTGCTGCTCAGGGGCACAGCTCTGCTCCAGCCGGACACCCTCAGATCCAGGAGGTCCTTCTGCAAGCGCTCAGGGAGCCCCAAAAGCCCTGGCTATGAGTAAGCCTAAGAGGGGCCTCCACGGCAAAACACTCCATGATGGAAAAGGCACCGGGGTTGCTTTGGCATAAGGAACCCATCTGGCAGCATCCAGGTACTTCTCCAGTAACCTGCTTTGGCGTGGAAATTGGCCTCTCCAATCTCAGAGCAATAATCTCTCACTGCATCAGATCATAGCAACCCTACACGTTCTTTAGCCAGCTTCTCCTGCACTCCCTGTTGCACCCGGAATAAACGCGGAGAGGCTCAGCCTGCCCTGCCTCGCTGCGGCTGCAGGAGGAGGGGAGAGCCCTGACAGATGGGGCTGCTGTACTCTGCAATAGCAGGAAGTTGCTGGCCCGAGTGGCTCCGCGCGGTGCTGGTGCTGAACCGGGACCTGGGCCCCTCTCCTGGGCTCCTCGTGTCAGACCGAGCACCTTGGTGCTGGAACCACTGCCCGGGCACGGAGACCCCCAACCCCACTGCAGCCCAAGGGCTACCACGGTGCAGACAGCACAGCTAAAACACCCCAAATGGGCATTTAGCAATATATTAAGGGCAGGACAAGGAGATAAATGCTGTTTTTCACAGTACTAGGTCAAGATCCTGCGAGACACCATGATTCATTCCTACAGCAGAACTCAGCTTTGCCCTTCTGCAGACAGAAGTGATAGATGTTGTAGTGCTGCCCTCATGGCCAGAGTTATCACCCGCGCACAAGCTCCGTGGTGCCTTTTCATCCCCACAAAGAAACAACAGTCCCTGCTTTTCAGTGCAGCTTCCCTGAGCAACCAGCTTCAGCATCGTGTTTAACTCAAGATAAGGCGGTGTCCTGTCCAGCAGCAAAGTCCATCTCTCCACAGAGGCAAGGAAAAGCCCAGGAGACCAGTCCAGGTTTCACAGCGTGCAGGAGGCCAGCATACCCCGAGGGCGGCTTCCCTCCGTGTACAGCAGGGGTGCATCCGGATGCCCAGGAGCCTGGAGGCACATGGAGAGCAGAGCCCTGGGAGGAGAGGGGCTGCCGCACCAGCCATGCAAGCTGCAGAACTGCAGGGATGTTCTGGGGTAAGTTTAGAGGGGAAACGGAAGAAAATAACCACATAAAAATAGCTTCTTAAAAAAAAAGAAACCCACACGCTGCAGAGATTGGAAGAGCAAAGCAGTTCATCGCTGCATCAATTCAACCCCATATATGCCCATATCGTGTTAACTACCCTTTAAAGAACACACAGGATTGTTTTCCAAATCTTCCTCTAAGAATAAATTTCTTTCTTTCCCGTGTTAACGCTCACTGGGCTGTAACATTCTGCATACTGAACATATCTTCTGTATGCTATTTTTGAACACTGTAGATACATTATATTTTTGGTTTTCCAAGGCAAAAGCAGAGATTCCTTCTAATTTCAGTATTTGCCTTCCTTCTCCTCCCTGCTCCTTTTTTTTTTTTTTTAGGCACGTTTTGTCTCAATGGAAATGCGTGAGCAACCCAGCTGCCCATGCTGGCAGGGGCTACCAGGAGTCCCATGAATTCCGCACGGACAAACCCTAACTCCTGCCCTGGGAATGTGGAGCCCCTTGCTGTGATGAAGGCTGGAGGCTGCCAGGCAGGAGAGCAGCTCTGCAGACCCCGTCCTGGAGGGAAACGGATGACACGTTCATGCCCTGGCCCTGCAGGAGGCCGAGAGCATCCCGGGCTGGAGGAGCAGCGCCTCAGCGCAGGGGAAGGGATGATGCCCCCAACCAGCCCTGCTTAGATCTCGCCTAGACTATTCTGATCACACTGGGGCTCTGCAATACAGACACTGATAAACAGGGCACGTGCAAAGGGCCACCAAGGTGGTTGGGGCAGGAGCCAATGCCCCGAGAGGAGAGGCTGATGATGGGACCTCTCCATCATGCGATGGGAGAAGGGACAGCCTTGGGGACCTACTAGATGTCACTGCTGCGTCACATGAACTATCTCCCCTCTTCCCTCCCTCCGAAGACGCAGTCATTGGACTCTCTTGCCTTCTCCTTATTACTCTAAGGACAGCCCTTCAGCGTGCTGGCACACCAGACTGCAATTACACTACATTTTAGGATGGCTGCTGCTTTGCTACACTTCAGAATTTATGCGTCCTACAGCATAAATCCTTCTGATTTCCTGTTCAGCCCACCCATTTCCTTCTATAGCCTAAAATTTCTTCCTTTTTCCCTCCCCCCTCTCTCCCTAGCCACACAGCTGCTACCTGCTGCACACAGGTACAGGTTACACACAGACCCAGACAAATGCTATTTTTTTTCAGCTGCCCCAATGCAGATGTGTTTTTACCAGCAATTCCCCCCAAGCTGTTTCCGGCAGATTCCAGTTTACAATCCCAGTCTTTTGCACATCGAAATAAATTAGTCACTGCTCTATAAAGCCAGCTCTGCCGCAGCAGGGGCCCTTCGCTGCAGCAGCGAGACTGCTGCAGAGCCCCCACAGCAGTAACTCCGCGAGCCCCATGCGCTCCGCGAGCCCTTGCCCAGCACACCTGCAGCAGGAGGCATCTTCTTGTCTGCCACGGTGAAACAAGGGCCATTCCCATCCTCCCAGCCGGCAGTGACACGGATGAGACGGGACATTGTGGATCTTCACCTCTTCCTGCCTTTCCTTGTGGCCAGCCCTACGTGACCAACCTCTCAGGCCATGACACGGGAACCAGCAGGATCCAGGCTCCTGCTCCTGGCCTTCCTGGGAAGCACGAAACCTTCCCAAGCTTCACAACATGCAGCGATGCCCAAGTAATCCAGGTAAACCACAATAATGGGATTTGCAGCTCGCGCACCGCAGCCCCGCTAAACTCATTACCGCAACTAAGGGATTATCAACTTCAACCCTGAGTCAACGTCAAGACAGTCGAGATCCACAAAGACAATGTGGAGATCCGGTTGCAAGGGGCATTCACCTGGATCTGGGGTGATGTGCTGGAAACGCCCTTCCCCTCAGTGCTTCTGCTGCAGCAGCTCTGGGTGCCAGGCTCTACCCAGGCCCAAACGGGCCAAGGGCTGAGCGTTCCACACAGCCCAGGGCAAGGGAGCTCCTCTGCCCCCAGCACGAGCCAAAGCAGAACACAGAAATGAGGACAACGGTGTTTGATGGAGAAAGCTCCAATTCAGCAAAGGTCTAAGGGCCGAACACCTCACCCAACAGGTTGAGTTTTCAGAAAACAGTTTTCAAGGGGGGAGGAGTTGGGGAAGCAGTTGCTGGGTTATTCCTCACGCCTCAGAAGCTGCAGCCCCGTTTGCACACCCTCACCTTCACAGATGAAGATTTAAGTCCCTTATCGTATCAATTGTCCACAGCAGTGAGGGGTCACAAGAGCTTTCATATCACCCAGTCTGACCTCACACACAACCCAGCTCAGAAAACATCCACGACTGCTTCCAGAGCCCCCAAGTGTTGTTGTTGATCGGTAACTACCAAGTTCTCTGATCTTCCTACCATTTCTTTTCCCCAAAGCTCTGCCCAAAAGAGCCCAAATGAAGCTCAAAGCTTCTGCTCTTTCATACCTTGGCCTTCAAGCTTCCCTCCGCGCTACAGCCCTCCTCCCCCTGCAGTGGGTCCAGCCTGGAGTCCCCTTGGAGGCCAGAGATCCTCACCGAGGCCACAGGTGCCTGCTGGCGCCCTTCAAATCCTGCCATCCTGAGCCCATCCAGCACCTACAAATACCCTGGGGAGAGCAGATGACAACCACACGGCCAAATGCCTCAGGAAGTCACCAGACCTGCTGCCATCATCCCTTGCAGCTGCAGGATCACCACTCCTTTCTACTCCTCTTCCTCATTACTCCCTCTCCCATCTCCTCGTGCCACATGGGCTAAGCCAGCTTCAGACTGTGCAGGAGAGGGCAGAGTGTCACTGCCAGCCCCCAGCAGCACTCGCAGGATGCGCCTGGGGCTCGCTCTGTCTCTCCACTCACTTCTGGTTTTCGTAAGTGAAATTACCTTCCTTGGACAACGTCCTTTTGCCAGAAAAAGGCCGGCTCGGGATTCATGTTGTCATCCAGGAAGGCTCAGGACTGGGTACATCTTGCACAAACCCAAGGGGAAGGAAAGAAAACACCAAGCACAACTGCCAGACTGGGATCTGGGAATGTGCAGGCAGCACAGCCTGTCGCACCCCGTGCCGCGACACCAGCCCTTCAGGACACGCTTCAGAAACACATCGAGAGCACCTGGGGCGAAAGGATCATGGAGATGAAATGAGACAGGAGCAACGGCAACGGGGGCAGCGTCCCCACCACTGGGCTGCGTCTCGGCAAGACACGTTAAGCCAACGAGACATGGGAGCTCATCCTGGCACAGCGGCAGCAGTCACTAGCAGCGAGAAAAGACTTTTGCTCAGAAATAAGCCACCCAGGAGGGCACTGCCAGGCAAAGCAAACGGGCTCTGAGGTGCAACCGGGTGCACAGACCTAGGCAGTTACATTTTGGGTTTTCCAGCAAAAGGTATTGCACCAGAATTCCCCATTTTTACTGCAAAGCAGCCTGCAGCAGTCGGTGTATGTCGTCCAGGAAGACCACTGTTTGGTCTAAATTAAGGCAGAAATAATTACAGAGGAGCTTATTTTTTATGTTGCCATGAATCAGGCTACAGTTAATTGCTATTTACTCGGCATTCGGATAATCCGGCATTGTTTGGGAAGACAGGGCAGACAATAGGCACCAGCGACCACAAAGCTGAAGTCAGCAGGGAGGCTTGTGCAGTGGCTGCACAGCAAAAAGAGCCGCTCACCTGCACCGACACGTGGGGTGCCAGGGGGGCACGCACAAAAATGCCGCGTGGGAGCGGCAGAGGGAAGGGACGGGCAGATGTTTGACAGCCAGGCGAATCAGCCCCTCGCTGCAACGCGAGGACGATGTGTTAGAGCCGACACAGCTTCCGCGGAGCTCCCTGGCACCGTGTTAACAGAACAGCTCTGCTCACCCGTGCTGCGGCTCCCACGGTTGCTGGTAATCGGGTGCTGGGTGGTAAAGGGAGATGCCGCTGCTTTTCGTACTTGTGTCGGCACTGAGGGAGCAGGTCCCGCTGGGACGCGGCTGCGAGAACCAGCTCCACGCTCAACAGTGCCTGCGGCCAGGGAGGGGGCAGCGTCCACAACCCAGAGCCTTGGCCCTGACCCGCCGGGAGGGGAGGCAGGAACGTTCCACACCTGCCGCATCACAACGAACCACTCCGGGCCGCTCCCACTCCGAGGGGCTCCATCCTGCCAGCTTCTTCCCAGGTCCCTCGCCCGGGAAGGGGCGGTGAGAGGTGCTGCAGGGCTCCTGCAGTGATGCTCTCGCGCGTCTTCCTTGCTCCGCTCCGCCTGCTCCCTGACCACACTATCCCTAGCACCACAGCGTCCTGAAAGCCAGGCTGGGACCCCTAGACGAATCTAGCATGGTGCAGAGTCCTGTCTGCACCGCAAGCTGGCTGAGCCCTCCCTAAAATCACCCCAACAACCCACTGTGAGGTCACAGGTCTCTCACGCAGCGACGTGCCAACCCCGCGTCTCCACACCATGCTGGCCCCCGCGCCCTTAGCGCCCTGTCCACCTCAAGCTTTTTTCACCTGCAGGGCCCTCTGCCCATCGACCATCACACTGCAGGCGTGGGAAGCTCCCTGCCTCAACCCCGACAGGTCTGCACAGACGCTTCCAGGACAAGACTCCATCCATATCCAGTCCGTAGGGTTTTCAGGAGCACACACACCTCGCAGGAACACAAGCCAGCTCAGACGGGGCCCAGGACAGACATTCACCACACAACATGCACCCGAGCACCTTCGCTCTGCACAAGGGGCTGGAAGGGCCCCCAGGTGCTGCCAGCAGAAGGGACCAGACACTTCACTCTGCCCAGGCAGGTACTGCCTGAGCATCCTCAGGACGGCCTGACTGCTCAGAGCCCAAAACGGGAATATTTCACACCTCGCAGACACAGAGGAGAGCCCACCCGCCCTGGCCCTGCTCCTGGAGGGATGGTCGTGCAAACGAACGGCCTCAGGAGCTTCAGGTGCACCCGGGCCCTCCCAAAGGAAGGCTGCAAAATCCCCCAGGCAGGAGCAGGCTGTGGACAGCGCTGGCCCAACTGAAAAATGGGGACTGAACCAGGCCTGTGCAAACACTCAGCCTTTCCCGGCATGAAACTGTAAAAGCCATATCCCATTTTCTCCAGATCCAGGGGGCAAGACAGCAAAAGGGTAGGGAAGGGGAGTGGGATGCCAGGAATAGCTGGGATTGCCGAAAGCCCTTGCACAAGCAAGGATCTGCTGTGCAGACGTTCCAGAATAAAGCCAGAAGGGCAAACAGCCATTTAAGCTAAATATATTTGTTCTTGCGATGACATTGGTATTTAAATGTATCATAAATAAACCGAGGCTGGAAGCAAGAAAGTGGATCCTGACCACTCAAGACGAGCAAGGGAACGGCCCTTCAACAGGAATTAAAAAGACGAGAAAAAGAAGTAGCTTAAGATGGAGCCGGAGAAACGCCTGCGAGGATTAGCGAACGCATCTGCCTGCAACACAGACAAGGGCTGAGCAGCCCAGAGACACCCTGCACCCACAGGCCCTTTTCTCTGCACATCTTGGCCATTATTATAATAAAAAGGGGCATCATTAACGTAGATGTATTCAGGAGGCAGAATACATGGCAGAACACAGCACTGGAGCCATTCTGCAGGAAGCTGGTGGCCGCAGTGACATTTCCAGCACGACCACCTATTTATTTAAGTAAAAAAATAAGGGCAAGAGGCACTTCTGAGCTAACAGGCTGTGCAGCAGAGGGTCCTACCAAAGCGCCTCCCGCGCAGGGTCACCAAGCAGGGCCCTGACAGCCAGCGGCAACCACGGCCCAAGCCACAGCTAGGCAGAAAGGGCAGCCCCTAAAAGCGGCCGTGAACGGGACGGACTCGCTGATCCCTGAGACAACCGCCCCGGGCTCCAAGTCACGTGAGGATTTCGGGAGAAATCCAGTCCAGTGGATCTTTCCCGCTTCATTTGTTCTGACATGAGCTCGCGTCACTGGAAACAGCCGTATGGAGGAGCTGCCTCGCACACGTGAGCGGCTGCTCCTGCCCCAAATGTCAGCAGGGATCCCCAGCAGGCAGGAGGGCTGGAATGGGCACCGCACTCCCCCACTTCACAAAGCACTTCAGGACCAGCAGTGACTTGGGAACCAAAAGGGCCCCCAACTCTGTAGCTTTTAGTGCTGTGAAATCCCAGTTTGCACTTAAGGAAGGGGAAGATGGGTGCAAGAACCTCACAGCAATGAGGACACTGGGAGCTCGCGCCGGCTCTGCCTCGCAGCAGCTCCCGCTGCGCAGCTGCTCCCGCCACGCAGGTCTGGCGCAGCAGTTCACCTGCCCCGGCCCCAAGGAACAGCCCTCCTGGAGGACCAGCAGCCCTCGCACATGTCCTGCCCGTCACTTGCTGCTCTGAGCAGCTCGCCTGGGGCTGTTGCCTGCTCTGCCCAGGGCCTTCCCTGGCTCAGCAGCTTCACGGAGCACCAGGGGAAGCTCCAGAGGCTCCATTCCCTGCTCCCTGGCACGCAAAATGGACTCATTTCCTCCTGCTGCTTTCCAGTAAGGCAGCTCGGGCTTCACACTGCGCACTCTGATTTACACGGGCCCAATTATCAGTGGAGAAAGCGGCTCCTTACCCCTCACTGCTCCGCAGCTGCACACCGGCCTCCCCTCGCGCTGGCAGGCACCACGGCTGCAGCCACCATGGGAGGACAAGGGTGGTCCAGTGCTTCCAGCTGCACCCCAAACCCTCCTGTTTGTGCACCCTGTCCCTCAACCATCCCCAACGAGGGGCCTTTGCACGGGAAGGGTCAATCTAGGAAGGAGCAGCCTGGAGGGGATGGCCAAGTCATCATCACCCAGACCGTAGTGCAGGCCAGGGGCAAGGCCTTCCCCGCGCGATGCCGAGCTCGGCTCCCAAACCCACCTTTGCAATGAGGGTTTGCCTGCGCCTCAGAAAGGCAGGTAAGAGATGTGAGACTGAACAGTGCATCTTGCTCATCGCTGAAGAGAGGTTTAAATCCCTCATTATTCCCCCTTTGACACTTGCAAGTTGCCCTCCCCCTTGAACTAGCTGTTACCATGCAAGGCACGACAAAAATCCCCTCCTCTCATAACCACACGAAGCAGGAAACTGGAAATAATACTCAGAAAATGAAGGGGAAAAAAACCATAAAATATGGAGATTCATTCAATTCTGCAGAATTGACTGTAGGAACAAACCTACTGTCTCCTGCACAGGAACCTCCAGCGGAAGATAGGGCCCTGCTCCCAGCAGCGTCCCCCCATCTCCCTCCTCGCAAACCCAGGCAGGAGGGGAAGGGGACACAAGTGCGTGCGGGCAGCGCCTCGTGCCCATGCCCCGCTCGCAGGCAGGCACCCGCATCTGTCCTGGGCACAGTGCCGCGGGCACACAGCGCACCCAGGCAGTGACACAGCCTCTGTTTTCAGCCCCCTTGCACCTGCCTCGAGGATGCAGCAGGGCAGAGCGTGCTGACAGCAACCCTGCTGGCTCGGGCTCTGCAGGGCACTGGGGTAGATTAGAGAGGGCAAGGATGGTGCTTCCCACTCCTTCTCCCTAGGTTAGCAGAGCCTCATAATGACAGCAAAGCTCTGCTACCGTACAGTGCCCTGATCTATCTGGCCCTGAGCAAGTAAACCTTCTACAGAGGAACATGCTGTCCTACCGCTGACAGCAGCCAAGAGCACAAGCTAAGGATCAGTACAAGAAGAGGGTTTGCACACAGAAGTTCAGACTTGGGGTATTTTGAGGCTCAAACTCCCTGGACCAGAGTGGCTTCCATTTTATGAGCTAGTCTAAAGAGCTCAGGGCCTTAACTTCACTGGGCATGAAGAAATACATCTTTTGGTAGGAACCTGTCATCTATTCGCTTCATTTGATGTCCTCCTCATTCCCAGTCTTACACTGGAAGGTGCAGTGAACAAACAAGCCCTGTTCACTCTCCCGGGGACACTCATGATTTTATGTCTATCAGATCTGGGCCCCGCTTGGCCAGGTCTGAGTGTGGTGTAACTCAGGCAGGGGAAACAGCAGCTCCTGACAAGGATGCAGAGCAAGGACAAGATCAGCAAGGGGAACCAGTAAGGGGATGAGTTGCTTTGCTTTGTGTGCCCATCACACTCTGACACCGCTTTGATGTGCTTTGCTTTGACAGGAGGACTCCATTTCCTTCTACCTGACACACAAAATGGACGGGTTTTCTCCTGCTGGTTGGCTCTGGGACGGGCTCACTTCCACCTCCTTTTGAAGCTTCATCTTCAAAGGTTGCTCAAGCTTGGGTTGGCTCTGATTTCCTGTCCTGGGGAAGATGGTAAAGGCAGCACACACGGTGAAAGAGCAAAGAGAGCTCCAAGGATGGGAGAATAAGACCACATTCTTCACTGAAATACTCCTGGCCACTCTCACTGATTTTTCTGAAGGAGCATCACAGAGACCCAAAGCCTCCAGCAATATGGCAGAAAGAGACTCCGATATAACACAGCATACACTCCAGCTCAGTCTTCAAGGAAACCTCTGTCCTAGCTCAACTAGGGAATGAAAGCCCAAGAAATAAGCTACAGCACAGCAGGAAGCAGAGCTAACAAGCCATGGAAACAGGGAGCGGAGCTTCAGCAGGAACCAGCTGCTGCAGCCAGGAGCCTCCATATGCAACTAACGGCCAAGCAGTGCCCTGAGCATGGCAGACCTCCAGCTGTGCCATCTACCCAAAGAGTGCACAGAGCTGCAAGGTTAGAGAGAAGGGAATTGCACAGCACTCAGCTCTGAGAGCCTGTCAGGTGGTGGTTGGTCACAGCTTAGACATCAAAACAACTCAAAAATGCATCTGGCTTTTTCAATACTGGATAACTTTGCTTAAAGACATTATGCAAAGGTGGGCAACTTGTCTCCTTGACTACCAACATTTCTCTCACAGAAGATGTGTTAGAAATTACAGAGGTCACTCTCCAAATAACTCAAATCTCATCCAGCAGTCACAGAACCTGAAGAACAAGCAGTAGTCAGCATGGAGTCACAGAGGAGGAAATGATTAACCAATTCAGTAGTCTTCCGTGATGGGCTGACCCGCTGGGTAGATGAGGGCAGAGCAGTAGATGTTTTCTACCTTGACTTCAACAAGGCTTCTGATGCTGCCTCTCATAACATTTGTGTAGGCAAGCTGAGAAGGTAAAAATGGGTGAGCCGGGCAGACAGCAAGCTGGATTGAGAAGTGGCTAAATGGCAGAGCTTAGAGGACTGTGATCAGTGGCACTGAGTCTAGTTGGAGACCTCTAACTAGCTGTGTACCCCAGGAATCAACTCTGAGTCCAATATTGCTCAACTTATTCATCAATGACCTGGATTAAGGGACAAGGTGCACCCCTGCAAGTCTGCTAATGACAAAACTGGAGCAGGGCTGGCACTCGAGGCCTGTCCTGCTCTTCAGAGAGGCCTCAGCAGGCTAGAGATGGGGAGAGGAACCTCATGCAGTTCAACGGCACGGGCAGGGGCTGACGCACCAGCACCGGCTGGGGATCCAGCACCGGGAAAGCAGCTCTGCAGAGAAGGAGGGAAGAGTCCAGATGGCCAAGCTGAACATGAGCCAGCAACGTGCCCCTGCGGCCAGACAGGCCAGTAGTATCTTGGGGTGCAACAAGAGCATCGCCAGCAGGAGAGAGAAGGGGATCCTGCCCCTCTGCTCAGCCCTGGTGAGGCCACCCCCAGAGGGCTGTGTCCTGTTTTGGGCTCCCCAGGACAAGAGGGACACGGGGCTGCTGGAAAGAGCCCAGCAAAGGGCTATGCAAATTGTTAAAGAGCTGGATGATTAAGGGACTCATCTGTCATATGAGGAAAGACTGAGAGAGCTAGGGCTCTTCAGCCTGGAAAAGACTGAATGGGGATTTAACATGTTTAAGAACCTGAAGGAAGAGTGTAAACAGGAGAGCGCCAGACTCAGTGGCGCCTGTTGACAGGACAGGAGGCAACGGGCACAAACAGAAACACAAGTTCCATCTGAGGATGAGGAAAACCCTTTAGGCTGACTGAGCACCAGGACAGGCTGCTCAGAGAGGTGGTGCTATCCCAAGGATGGAGATAGTCAAAGTGGCCAACGTCCTGGGCAATGCGCTGTAAGCGACCCTGCTTGAGTCAGGTGTTGGCCTAGATGATCTCTATAGCCCCCTTCCAACCTCAAACATTCTGTGATTCTGAACCTGATTCTGAACCTTGAAAACCAACCAAAAAAACACCCCATGACTTGCACCCTGGTATCCAGAAACCTTAATTTCGTGCAACTTAAATCTATGAAACTGGAAGTTAAGTACACATGAGACCAAGTCTCCTCTGCTGTCTTGTTGCAGAGCAATAATGGGCCTACCTAGAGGTTTTAAATATTTATCAAGCTTCTGAAGTCTACTGGAAATGGACTGAGCTGACAGTCTGAAAGACACTAACTTCAGAATTGAGGATTTATGTTCCCTGAGGTAATTCATTCACCACACACCATCTATTACATAACAGAGCGAAAAAGAATCAGTAGCGTAGAACTAGGGAGAAAAACTGGCACACAGTGAAAATGAATGGCGAAGAAGCCCCTTGTGACTGCTCCAGGAAACAAAAATACTGAAATACTGAATTCATCTCCATTTGGTGGCTCAAAGTCATCTCCTGTGGTCACCAGCCTGGACCAAGGACCAATGAAATAACAGTCCTCTTCAAACGACAGCAGTGACAACAGAGGTAGCAGCTCGTCCTCAAGGACTTTAGGAACAGATTTTGCAAGGCATTGGGAATTCAGATCCAGGAGAGCAGCAACAACAATTGCCAATGCCAACTAGAGGGCAAACAGCCTCTCCCGGTGCATCCCAAGCCGTGACGCAAACCTGTCCTTCTGCAGGGCTCCTGCAGCCGCCCAGCACGTGGCTGGTGCCCGCTGCGCCCTTCACCACGAGGGCTCCAGTCCGCAGGAGCCAGGCAAGGCCGGTGGGGCGAGCGGGCCTGGCCAGCCAGGGCCACCCGCCAGGTGCTCGAACAAGCAGCGGCCGCAGGAGCGACTCGGAGCCCAGAACAATCTGTGCAGCCAGAAGCACAAGCAGTGGGAAGGGGAGAGATGAGACTCTGCAGAGGAAGGGCTCTCATCCAGCACCCATCGTGCGTGTGCTAAATCCAAGTGTCACGCAGTGCCCTGGGCAACTGGAACTGCACTTTCTCCAACAGCCTCAACAGAGGTTAGAAGGAAGAGCACAGAGCCCTGTGTCTGGCTAAGGCGGCTTTTGCCAGGAGACACCACACACACGATCATTCAACACAAGTTGCACGAGGATTTTACCTTACAGCGTCTCTTCTCTACTAGAGACCTCAAATAAAACAGCAAACAATTTAGACCGTGATTGCTGAGCGTACAACCACACCCTTCAACCCTTCAAAGGGAGATCCACAAGACAGTTTTAATGCATTGCCTTAACATATTAGCCCACTTTTGCCATTATCGTCTGAATTCTTACTCCAAGCCACTACAGCTCTAGTATATTTGCCCCAGTGTTTAAGCAGTTCTTATCTCTTTATGCAACAGTCCTGCCACGCAACAAAATGGTTGCACCATTCAGAGCACATCTGCCTACAGCAGGCAACTAGAAATCTGCATCTCTCCTACAAATAAGGAGAAATACATTCCACCAATGTCTGAACTGACATTTCATACGATGCTAAAGGGCTCAGATCATTAAGAAATAACAAATGCAATGTTCCAGAGGGGACAACTCTCAAAACACAACCCCAAATCCCCAGTGTGTTTGGTCCCTGCAGATAGCAGCATCTCTTGCCTTAACTATGACCACTACCATAGCTCAAAGTACTGGTAGAAAGTAGGGAAATGAGAACACACCAAGATCAGCCTTTTCTCTCCTCTGTTTTAATACCATTTGACTCTATCCTCTTCCCATAGCTCATGGAAAGCATGCTTAGTTTTGAAAATTAGTTGCAATAAAGTCATTTCCCTGTGTTAAGAACCAGCTTGTGCATTCTTACCTACCACAGCCTCCAATTCCAGCAAGACTCTATGCACAGATCTAACAGGGAGGCTTGTGGGGAAGGGTATTTCTGACCAAGGATGGGTCATACAGCAGCAGAGCAGGGGGCATCAAGCCTTTCGACTCCACTGCTGGTCTCAAACACCCTCGCATGGACACGGAAGCAGAAGTGATGTGGAATTCACCCGAACAAGCCTCTCCACAGGCTCGGGAGTGTACAGAAGAGCTCCAAGACACAGTGGCCTGTCCAGACACCATGGCAGCACCCGCGGTTCCTCATGTCACAGCACTCACCGCCAGAGGAAAGGGCTCAGAACAAGCAGCACCCCCACAGCTTCTCAGCTCCTGCTAAATGGCACCATGTCACCATGGCGAATCCTTGGCTGCAGTGCACTTACGTTTCAGCAGCTCTGTGGAGCACGGTTTGGGAGTCCTGGCTGACAACAAGTTGCCCATGAGGCAGCAATGTGCCCTCAGGCCAAGGAGGCCAATGGGTTCCTGGCTGCAGCAGGAGGAGCGTTGCTGGAGCGTTGCCAGACGGTCAGGGAGGGGATCCTGCCCCTCTGTTCCGCTCTGGGAAGGTACCTGGAGTGCTGGAGGCAGGTCTGGGCTCCCCAGGACCTGAGGAACGTGAAGCTACTAGAGAGGGTCCAGAATAGGGCCATGAAGACGAATAATGGACTGGTGCATATATCGTATGGGGAAAGACTGAGCGAGCTGGGGTTGTTTAGTCTGGAGAAGACTGAGAGGGGACCTGATCAAGGTGTACAAATGCCTGAGGGGAGAAGGCAGGGAGGATGGGGCCAGACTCTTCTCGGTGGTGGCCAGTGACAGGACAAGGGGTAATGGGTACAAGTTGAAACCCAGGCAGCTCCATCTCCATGTGAGGAAGAACTTTACTATGAGGGTGCCAGAGCCCTGGCACAGGCTACCCAGCGAGGCTGTGGAGGCTCCTTCTGTGGAGATCTTCAAATCTGCCTGGATAGTGCCCTGTGCCCCTGCTCTGGGTGTCCCTGCTGGAGCAGAGGTTGGACTGGGTGATCTCTAGAGGCCTCTGCCAACCTCAGCCATTCTGGGTGTCTGTGCACACACACCTCCAGTTGGAGCCATGTCATGGAGCAGAAAGCTGATCTGTTCAGACAAAACCTGGTGTTCACTGTGCTTCGGAAGGGTCTGCCACGGTCAGGTAGCTCCTGTTAATGTCTTGTTGGGATTTGCTATGAGGCATCCACCTTTTGGCATCTACTTAGACCTCTGGACAGGCCATAATGTTACGAAACGCTAATTTCTTCAAAAGATTTGGGCTTTTTCCCCAAATGGCTTTTGGCATTACCTATTGGATTCTCTACACTATCAAGGTAAGGTATCACTGTAAAACAAAACCAGAAGCGCTCCCAACCTCCTCGATGCTTCTGGAAGTCATGTCAATGTCACAGCCTCTTATTGGCTGCAGATCTCAGACCTCTAAACAGATTATTATATTTTTAGGCCACAAATGCCCTTTGTAGTCTGAAATCTGACTCAGCCCAGAGCAGACACCATGCTGATGCACACTGTATGAGCCCAACAGCCAGAAGCAAAACAGTGAAAGCTCTTTCATGAAGACACACACACACAGATACTGCAAAATGCTACAGTGCAAACACAAATCAAACAGCAACAACAAAAAAGCCTAGAGGATGAGTGATCAACAGCCTAAGACACATTAATTTCCCAGGGAAAATCCTCCCAGTTTCAGGCTAGGACAGGTGAAAATGAGCTGAGGAGCTGCTGCCTATAGCAGGGCGTTTGAGACGGTTTTAGAAAGGGCCAGGCATTTCCAAGCAATTAGCAATATCTCTTAATTTGGAGCTGGGCACCAAAAAGGCACACAGACAGTTCTTGGAACTCCTAGAAAGAAGGCCAAGTTGGAAGCGTGCGAGTAGACCTGGAAACACATCAGGCAAACGAAGAATAGTGATGAAGGAAAGATGCCAAGCCAGGTCTGTTCTCAGCAGCCCCCCTCAGCTTTCCCTTTTACACTGTTGCAGCAGGGTCAGCACAGCCAGCACTGCCGCATGCAGCTCAGCAGCAATAAGTGTCTGTTTGCCTGTGAAAGCAAAACCTTTGCTGATGATGAAGGCTGCTGGCAGCTCAGAGGCAAAACTCACAACAACAAGCTCCAGCAGCTCCACAGTCAACAGCACAGCCCGAGCGGGTTAACAGCAAGGCCTCAAGAAGAACCAAGTGCAACAGAGTGGAGGATCCTTCAGTTTCAATAGCATTCCTCTGAAATATCACTATTTTCTGTGCTGCCTGCCGTACACTACAACATGGGGCAGAGCCCATCAGCAGCACAGGATCCAGGCCTGCTGGCTTCACCTAGCTGTGTACATCCCTGCTTTCAGGCCTCTTTTTCTTGGCTTGGCATCTGGGTCCTGCCTGCACCACAACAGGGAGGCTTACAAACACCAGGCCTGGAAAGTCTTTGCATGGGAAAAATCCCACTGCTCACAACAGAGCTGCAAATGCTCTGCAATTTCACAATTCCTCCGAATTTCCTCAGATCTCTTCCCTAGCCACGTGTTCACAGTGGCAAGTGTATGGCAGGCCAGGGGAATTCAGCATCGACAGCTGACAGCTCTAGCTCTGCCAGATCCCTTAGCCTCCCGGAGCTAAATCCTGCCACCTTATGAGGATTGCAGTCCTTAACTCCTGTCCCTGGCAGCAAAGCTCTACACAGAAACTCATAGCTGAGGAAAGAAACAGGGACACAGCAGTAAGGTCCTGACAGTCCCTGTAGCAGGCAGCAGTTCTACATCTTTCAAGACGGGGAGGACAGGGTTACAAACGCACACCTGCAGGCTCGGAAAAGCCCGTACCATTTCTCAGGCCAAACAGGCCTGGCTCTTGCTGCACAAACCACCTCATCCGCTTGTTCCCCCATCTTATCTGTGAGCTGGGGAGCAAGCGAGCAGTGTTACACGCTCTTTCCAAGCTCATGGAGCAGCCTTGAGCATCCCTGAGCATTCCCAAGCCCCGTCGAGAAGAAAGCAGAAAACAAGTCTCACTCTCATCTGGGTTGGGCGAAGCAAGAATGGCACTGTGCTTCCTCTTCACTTCCTCCACGTTCTCCAAAATTTTGTCAATGAACCCTCGAATTTCTTCCACCTATGGAGACAAGAGAGACATCCTTGGAGTGCCTGGAGTTTTGGAAAGGGGAGGAATTACTATATCCCATACAAAAGCAACCATGACATGTCTGCACCATAGCAGACTTCCCCTTGGAGAGTTTCAGTGGATCTTTTCCAGCTGGATTCTCAAACTGTAGGCCTGATGTGCAAACAGATCTTCCGCATTACAGCAGCCAGCTCTGGAGTTGCAACAATACAAGATATACTCTAGGTCCTGTATGTGTTGTTGGTATGCTGGGAAACATGCAGCGTTTATTTAAATGAGCATCAGATGTTTGAATTCTCAGACTCCGTATCTCAGACAAAGCAAATTGCTCAAGATGCACTAGCCAGGCTTGGTCCCAGCTCTGTCCCCCGCAGCTCCTGTCTCTGCAGGCTGAGAAACCCAGTCTGATCCTCACCCCACACAAAGCAGGGAGGCCAAGTGAGAAGTTGCCTCTCGGGGCTGGCATCTTCCCCACACTTCTGTAGCAGAAGGACACACACGGGCACTGCTGAGAAAGGGAACCTGTACCTGTGCCCTGCTGCCTACTAGGCTGCACATTCTCTACCTTTATCTTTTCTTTGGATTCAGACCACCACTTTGCTCATCTTCATCCATCTGCATGTCAGATTTTTCATTCTGCACTCCAAAGCCTGCACAGATACATTTTAACACCCCCTACACACATGCCATGGTAAGGGTATGTGAAAATTCTGCATGCATATCTTATAGCCACCCACATGCCAGAAGACAACCTCTCGTTTGTTAACAAGAGGCATGAAATCAAATCAAACCCATGAAGAAACTGCTACTCTGCAGAGGTGCTTTCAGGGGAGTTTAGAGCCAGAGTGCTGAAATAGCCATTTGGAAGCATCACACTGCAACAGGGCAGCCTCATACTCTACAGCCTGTTTCCACGGGCTCACGTGCTCCCACTTGCTGGTCACTTGGAGTAGTTGGCCCCTCAGTTTCTATAAGAGCAGGTGGAGGAGCAACATGGCCTTTGGGACAGGCAAGCATATAACGGCCTCAGCTCTTTGGAGAAGGCTGGTTCCCACTAATCCCTTTCTGAGTGTAACCTCAGGGAAGCCTCATAGGTTTGAATATGGCTTGAAAGTCATATGGAAGAAACAAAACTCACCTGCTCAAAGAACTCATCCATGAAGCGATCCCGGTCCACGCTAACAGTGACTTCATCATCATCATCGCTGTCCTTCGCCTGTAAAGACATGGAAAAAAGCATCAGCAGGTGCTTCCTGCGAACATTCCCAATCCCCTCCACGCGCTTCTCAGGTGTGTCTGCCCTCATGCCTCTGCTTGCACCTTCCCAGGGCCTGGGATAAATGACAGCCACAGCTGCACAGAGTGCTACAAGGAGACAAAAAGATCAAACAAGATCCAGCTCCAGCAATAAAGGCACGATGAAAAACACCACTGCAACTAGCTGTAACACCACTTGGCCATCCTGTGCCAAGTGTAGAATGAGACTAATGATATTTACACATTTAAAGCATGCTGGAAGGGAGAATTTTATGTGCTCATTGAGCTATCCTCAGCTGTGCGTGAGCACTACAGCTCAATAAACAGCAGTGATTAGAAAAACACCAGGGACGTTATGGAGTGGAGGAAAAGTGGAACAGAACAGAAAAAAACGGAAATACTATAACCACAGCAGGCAAATGAGGGGGGTGTCCTTGTCTAGAGCAGCATATGCATTATGTAGAGCAGCAATGAAAATACCTCCCGTCCCAGCAGAAGCAGCATGCGAGTTCACAGATGGCAGGAAAATTACGATCTTGGTGTCTTCCGTGTAAGGAGACACAGAAAAGAGACGTTCAAAAGGCATCACCCATAGCAGAGACTTCATGATGAGAAATGGAAGACTAACAGATAGAAAAGTTTTTTCTTCGCTTTCACTGAAGAGGAGGATCCAGCATCAAGAGCCAAGTGAAAACCCTGACCGTGACCAAAGCAACGCGGTCGGAACAGGACTGCTGCTGCTCAAACCCAGCGCCTGCTCCGAGGCCACAAAGCAGAGGCAGGTCCCCAAGACGCAGGATTTGACACTTTTCCGTTTTGTCCTCCTCCCGCAGCCGCAGGCTCACGGGGCAGGCCCGCACGGCAGGCAGGGGCACAGGAGCTGCTCAGGGCACTTGTATTTTCACAGAACCACAGAGCAGCTGAGGTTGGCAGGGAGCTCTGCAGATCACCCAGCCCTGCTCAAGCAGGGTCACCCAAAGCACGTGGCCCAGGGTCACATCCAGGCTATCTCCAGAGAAGGAGCCTCCACAGCCTCTCTGGGCAGTCTGCTCCCTGCTCTGTCACCCCCACAGCCCTCGGGTTTCTCCTCAAATCCAGGCAGAGTTCCCATGTTTCCGCGCGTGGCCGCTGCCTCCTGCCCTGTCGCTGTCACCGCCGAGGAGGGCCCGTGCCACCCTCCCGCCTCCCTCCCACGGGCGCCGGTGCCCCCCCGCGCTCCCTCTCGCCGGCTCCTCTCTGTGGGGCAGCCCTGCTCCCGCGGCCTCTCCCCGGCCAGCCCCGCAGCCCCGCGCTGGGCTCTGCCGCAGCCCCGCGGCCCTGCCAGCCTGGGGAGCCCCACACGGGACACAGCCCGCCGGGGCGGCAGGATCCCCTCCCTCCCCGGCTTGGAATGGCCACACAGTCAAGAGAGAGGCTGTCCCTTGGGTAGGGAGCTGTGTAGGGACATGGTCACCTGAAGCCAGTGCACACTAAAGGACGGTCAATTGCCAGAAGATGATTCCAGCAAGCCCCGACTCCAGCCAGCCCCGACTCCAGCCAGCCCTCGCATCCCGGTTCTGCCGACAGAAAGGGAAGGTCTCCATCTCCTCGACGCTCCGACGGTCCCTCCTCACCAGGTCACCTCACCAGCAGCATGGCCAACCATGAGCAACAACCACAGCCCATTCACAGCTACTGGGGTCACCTCACGAGCTTGACACATCAAGGAGGAATCCCCACACCATGTTAAAGATGGAATCAGGCCTGGGATTCTCATGGGGACATGTTTTCAGGACTGGCTGAAAAGCTGAGCCTGAGGATGTGATTCCTCTTAAGGAATTACATTATTCATAGAACCGCAGTGCTTGAAAAAGACTTTCAAGATCATGAAACCCAACCATAAACCCATCACACCTGCTAAACCATGTCCCTAAGGAACTCATCTACTCGTTTCCTGAACACTGCCAGGGATGGTGACTCCACCACTTCCCAGGGCAGCTGGTTCATTCCGTAGTTCACCTCACCAAGCCTTCAAATAAGTTCTATACTATCAACATAGTCACTGGTAGTAGTAGTCAAAAGGTTCATTGGGGTCTGTAGACTTTAGCAGGGTCTTCAGTAACTGCAGCCCCTCAAGGGGCCTGGGTCAGCCCCAACCTCACCACTGAACACCAAAACAGAAAAAAAAGAAAGAAAAAAAA
>VWPW01022781.1:0-19878 GCA_013389825.1 Crypturellus undulatus
AAGGAGAGCAAAAAGGGAACTCAACCATCCTCCAAATGCCACGATCCCGACCCAAAATTCAGCATTTTGAGCAGACCAGGAGGTCCCTGCAGGTGTCTCCAGCCCCATCGCTGACATTGAGGAAGGGTTTGACCAAGCCACAACCCAAGGGGAACTGGGGAAAACCCAGTGGCCGAGAGCACCTGGGACTCTGTAATCACTTCTCTTCTTGACCAACAATTCTGTCCCTTTTCTCCCTAGGCCAAAGGATCCTAAAACAAGCCCTGAGCAGGATCCAGATAGGACAGAAAACCTTCAGCCCCCTGGTAATGCTCAGCCTAGAAAGTAAGTCCTTCCCCACCGCTCGCAACGGCGGAGACGACGGGTGTTTATCCGCTTTTTGTGTTATTTTTTTCCAGCATTAATTTATTACCGAACCAACGTACTTGACTAGAGGGGACACTTAGGCAATGGAATAAGCGTTAATCATCCCCTACCTCCTGTAGCACTTTGGCTCGCGCTGACACACGCTCTTGGCTTCTCTCCGGGAACATTGAAGGTCAAGCGCGTGGCCGCAGCCCCCTTCCCGCGGGAACACCGCCGCGCACCCGCCCTGGGCACGGGAGCCTTCCCCTTCCTACCCCGCACGGCGGCTTTCCTGGGAATTCCAATCCCCGGGGCAGCCACATCCCGCTCTGCCGAGCTGCTCCCTAATCCTCGGAGATGCCCCGGTGCCTCCAGTGCTGTTGCCCGGCGCTTGGCATCGCTGGTGAGGATTTAAATTCCAGCGGGCACCGGAAGGGATGAACAATGATGATCTGGTCAAGGGATTACCGGACTTTTCCCAGGCTCCCGTCTTGTTTTCACGGTGTCGCTGGCGCCGGCGCTGCTCAGCGGCCGGTGGGAGCGCACAAACAGGGACTCTGGCACCCAGTAAGGGGATTTTGTTATAGGAAAACAGTCGGGAAAACTGTTTTTTCCATTCAAAACGGATGGCATAAATCTGCCTGACATGTTGCAGCTGGAGCTTGCAAAACAGGAGCGAGTTGGGTCTCCTGAGGATGCAGTAAAACCTGGGAGCTTCAGACCAGCAAACACGAGATGCAACCCTGGGGGTTTGCACCGAGCACCCCAGCAGCAGGAGGGACTGCAAACACTCAAAAAATGCGCGTTTTCTAACCAAACGCAGGCTTTGCTGCAGGGGAGGGCAGGCAAGAGAGACGCAGGGGTGGGAGCCCGGCCTGGCAGTGCGCTGGGTCCCTCGGGATGGGGGGAAACGGGACGCGCTGCCGGCGTGACGCCGTGTCCCGCTGTGCCCGCAGGTTCGAGGAGCGGCTCCCGCGGCGGCGAGGGGACGCTGAGCTACACCAGGCGCGGTACGAGCTCCGGCACGCGGCTCCGCGCTCCTCCCGCTCCTCCCCTCGCTGTCCCCGAGCTCCCCGGCCCTCCTAACGCCGCTTTGCTCCGTCCTTTCTCCAGCGCCGCTGCTTCTGCAGATTACAGCATTGGTTTTAAGGCATTTTTTTGTACTACAGGTGAGCTGGCAGGCTTGCAGCAGGGCATAGGGAGCCACTGCTTCACGTGCAGATGCTCAAGTGATGGGTCTGCCCCAAAAAGCTTAACCCATGTAAAGAAGTAGCAAGGAAGAGCTCAAGGAAAACCAAAAGCTTTACACAGGGTTGATCCCGAACTAACTGAGCAGGCGTAGGATGGAGCTCACCAAGTTCACACGTTAATTTGTGGTACTTTTAGTACCCTAAAGGGCAAATAAAAGGCAGGTATTTATTAGCACACCCCCTGGAACCCTCTCCTCCTCCTCCTCCTTGTCCTCTTCACCCCACACTGGGGTCAAGTCAGGTCTGCAGCTCTGCCCCGCAGGGCACTGAATTGGGCACAAAAACGACCCGAATGAGCCAAGCTCCCCGCTCCGAGCCAGACGCTGCAGCTGCTGCCACTCAACGCGGCTCTTCCAGCCACCAAACCCGGTCTGAGGACCCGCAAGACAAGGTCTCGATTTCAAGTGTCACCCGTCAAGCAGCTTAGCAGCGCGTGTCTGTTCCTTGCCAGCAAATACCTCAACCTGGTTTATCACGGATCAGGTGGAAGAGGAGGTGTGAGGGATTGAGGCCACCAGCACGTTTCCAGGATGCCTCCTTGTTAGCATTTTTAGTCATCAGTGCATCCTCGTAAGCGTTCTTGGAACGCTGCCGTTCAAAAATAATCCCAAACAGGGAGTGCATCTCTTCCATCCACGCAATTTAAATTAAAACCATACAGCAAGTTTTATTGACATTCCTTTAACCATCTGACCGCATGCAAAACTTCCATTAAATCCTCTTTGCTCTTTACAAATCAGCTGTCCCTTGAAATGCTGTTTTCTTAAAGCAAAGTCAGCCAAAACTAAGCAGGAGCTGCATGCGCTTTGCTCCCTTTGAGCTATCCTCATCATTCGGAATCAAGTAGCCTGCAGGGATTAAAGCTAGAAGCATTTAGACCCCTTTTCATGCTTTATTTCTGAGATCCTTAAGCATGCTTTGAGCTTGCATAATCTATACGGTATATAATACCCAAATGCTTAATCCTTGCTATAGAAACACCATTTTTGGGTGCCAAAGGCTGTCACACGTGTAACGCGCACCCCTAACAGCCCTGTTGTTGTTCCAGGTCCCCTGCTGCAGGATTCAAAGAAGTTTTTGTCCCCGTGGTCGAAATGGAGCGAGTGCTCGGGGAAATGCGGGCAAACGGGCGTGCAGAAGCGCACGAGGTCCTGCCTGGCCGAGCGCCTCTGGGGCGCCCACTGCAACGAGGTCACCGAGGAGGGACGCCTCTGCGTCGGGCACGTCTGCGCAGGTGCTCCTACAACCCTCATATTTTAAAATATTTTAATATATTTTAATATATTATATATACACACATATATATATTTTTTTCTTCTTGACATCAGGAAAGTTGTTTCAAGATTTTCACCAATTTCTCTCATTTCTATGGCTTATTTCCAGCCCTAAAAAGGGAAAAAGCAGGTAGCTGCTCTATAGNTACACACAGATATATATATATTTTTCTTCTTGACATCAGGGAAGTTGTTTCAGGTTTTCACCGATTTCTCTCATTTCTATGGCTTATTTCCAGCCCTAAAAAGGGAAAAAGCAGGTAGCTGCTCTATAGGGATGGTTTGCAACTGTAAAAGCCATGATCTGAGCCAAGTGGGAAGTACGTGGGCTCCTGGCAGAGATCAATCCAGTAGCATCACTTTAGGAAAATGCTTTGGAGTCCCCATTTGGGCACCCGTTTGCTAGAGCTGTCAGATAATGTTTGTTTGATGCTTAACCTTTTTCCTGCCCAACTTATATTATAAAACTGATAGGGAAGAGAGCTTTTAAGATAAACAAATGTTGTGTCATTTGGATACGGGTTTACAACAGAAAATAATGAACATTTGGCCATGTGGATTTGTGGCTTTGCCCGTTTCCCTGCAGTTTAGGGCTTTGGGGAATGTAAGTAATGGGGCCTATAGGCAATTATATACATGTGGATATAATTCTGCTAATGGTGAGGTTGGAGACTCCATGTGTTTCCAACACGCAGCTACTAATAATCAGTAAAAAAAATCATAATCAGTAAAAAATCATAATCAGTAAAAAAAACCCGCTCTGGAAGCGAGCTATTCCCTATGTGCTACATCTGCCTTATTGCATCTGCATTAAAAGCAGAGGCGGTCGCCGCTCCTGCCGCCTGCAACCTCACGTGCGCCACGGGCCGCGTCAACGCCGACTGTGACGCCTGCATGTGCGAGGACGTCACCCTGCTCGGCAGGGTCTCCCTCGAGGACGGCTCGCCCGCGGCCGGCGCGCGCGTCTACCTGCAGGGCACGAAGCTCAAGCTGTTGACCACGGCCAACGGCGCCGGCGCCTTCCGCATCCCCGGGGTCTGCCCCGACGGCAAAAACGCCCTGAAAATAAAGAAGGCCANATCAGTAAAAAAATCCACTCGGGATGAGAGTCATTCCCTATGTGCTACATCTGCCTTATTGCATCTGCATTAAAAGCAGAGGCGGTCGCCGCTCCTGCCGCCTGCAACCTCACGTGCGCCACGGGCCGCGTCAACGCCGACTGTGACGCCTGCATGTGCGAGGACGTCACCCTGCTCGGCAGGGTCTCCCTCGAGGACGGCTCGCCCGCGGCCGGCGCGCGCGTCTACCTGCAGGGCACGAAGCTCAAGCTGTTGACCACGGCCAACGGCGCCGGCGCCTTCCGGATCCCCGGGGTCTGCCCCGACGGCAAAAACGCCCTGAAAATAAAGAAGGCCAAATACGTCACCGCCACCGTCACCGTGCCGGAGAGCAGCAAGAGGAACTTGGCCATCCAAGTGCAGCTGGAGAGATCAGGTAACCCCAGGCAGAGGGAACGGAGCGTTGGCTTCACCCCCATAGCAGAATTAAAGCTTTTTATTTATTTTTTATTTTATTTTCTACTATCGGGATGTTTTTACCTCCTCTCGCAGGCAAACCGTACATCTTGAAGAGCCCTGAGGACAAGGCGAGACGCGTGGGGCAGAGCGTGTCGCTCTGCTGTGATGCTGTGGGCACCCCAGAGCCCGACCGCTACCTCTGGTAAGGGGGCTCTCCCACAGCTTTGATTCTTATTTCCTTACCATAAATTACCACATAACATAAATTACCATAAGTTAATATAAATGCCATAAACATCATAACTATAAAGTTATAACTTAATGAGTGGAGAAGTTATAGCTTAATAGGTGGAGAATCCATTGGTGCAAGTGAGGGGAGATGTCTACAGCTGGCATTTCTCATATATATAGCAACAAAATCTGCATAGAGACTTACTGGAAAAGCGTATATATAAGTGGGAAAGAGGTCTGGGATCCCATGTGGATCTCTCCAGCAGGATGAGGATGTAGCTCTGCTCCGAGCTTTCCATCATCGCATCCCATTAACTGTCCGCCCGTTCCTGGCAGGTATCACAACGGCTCGCTGCTGGATCCCTCCTTGTACAAGTATAAAAACAACCTGATTTTGAAGAACCTGAACCGAGGGCAGGCGGGAGAGTATTTCTGCAAGGCCAGTAGTGATGGGGGAGCCGCAAAATCCCAATCTGCCAAACTTGCTGTGATAGGTAAGAAGGAACCGCGCGGCTGGGAGGCGGCAGGGTGCAGAAACCAACGGATGGAAATTCTGCTACATTCAGGGAAGAAAAGTCATGGGACAATCAGGGTTTATCTTATTTGCTGGTTCCTAGATAAGAGTGATTTATCAGCCAGATGCTCCCTGAAAACTGGAGCTCCGGATTCCAGAGCGTGCCAAACCCAACCTGTTGGGCACAGTGATTTCTCCCTACACTCGCTGCCTTACAAATGAATATTGCAGTGTTTTTAAATCCTGAAATATGTTTGTGTCTGTCCATAGCCAAAATGTAGCACGTGTAATATCAAACTAAGGTCGTGTTTGATGGAGCGGCAGGTAAGCAGGAGCTGGTGCATTTCGCCAAATAGGACTTTCTTATCTGGGTACTTTACTTTAAAACTAAGCACCTGCTTTAGTGAAATGAAGGCCAGATGAATTCACTTAACCAAAACCCTCTGTGTTATTGCCATGCAAACCTCACTTATTGGAAGGAGTGTTTATTTCCCAGGGTTTTCTCCCACCTCCCAAGTTCTTCCCACTATTGATTAACAAACCCTCTCCAACAGGAAGACACGAGGCAGCCTGCGATCCCCAGCCCCAAAGCCACCTCATCCGCCTTCCGCACGACTGTTTCCAAAACGCGTCCAACTCCTTTTACTACGACGTGGGCAAATGCCCGGCCAAGCTCTGCGCTGGGAAGCTGGACAAGGCCCTGCGCTGCAAAGACAACACCGCGTACTGCTGCGGCGTCTCCCGCATGGAGACGAGACACATCTCGTGCGACGGATACACGCTCCCAACCAAAGTTGCGGTAGAATGCGGCTGTAAAAAATGCACGGAGACCAAGAAAACGGTACGAGGCAGGGCCATAGCGGCAGATAACGGCGAGCCGCTGCGGTTTGGCCACATCTACATGGGCAACAAAAGAGTGAGCATGACCGGCTACAAGGGGACGTTCTCCGTCCACGTCCCCGCGGATACAGAGAGGCTGGTTCTGACTTTCGTTGACCGGCTCCAGAAGTTTGTGAACACGACCAAAGTGCTGCCGTTCAACGAGAAGGGAGGTGCGGTGTTCCACGAGGTCAAGTTACTGAGAAAGAAACCCCCGGTCACGCTGGAATCCTCCGAAACCAACGTGATTTCGCTGGGAGAAATGGAAGGTGATGATCCCATTGCTGAATTAGAAATCCCTCCCTATGCGTTCCATAGGAAGAACGGAGAAGTCTACACGGGTAAAGTGAAGGCCAGCGTGACGTTTCTGGACCCAAGAAACATCTCTACGGCTGATGTGACACAAAGCGACCTGAACTTCGTAGATGACGAGGGAGACGTGTTCCCACTCCGTACTTATGGGATGTTTTCGGTGGATTTCACTGACGAACTGGGCACGGAGGCTCTTAATGCCGAGGAAGTGAAGGTTCATTTGGACACTGCTCAGGTCAAGATGCCAGAGCACCTGGAGGAGATGAAGCTTTGGTCACTGAACCCAGAGACGGGACTATGGGAGGAGGAAGGGGACTTCAGCCTTGAAAGAAGCCGACGGCACAAGCGGGAGGAAAGAACTTTCTTGGTCGGAAACATGGAGATCAAGGAAAGGCGGCTGTTTAACCTGGACGTCCCGGAGAGCAGACGGTGCTATGTCAAAGTCCGAGCCTACCGAAGCGAGAGGTTTCTGCCCAGCGAGCAGATCCAAGGGGTAGTGATTTCGGTCATAAACACAGAGCCAGAGCCGGGCTTCTCCTCCAACCCTAGGGCATGGGGTCGTTTCGACAGCGCCGTCACGGGTCCCAACGGCGCCTGCGTGCCGGCCTTCTGCGACGAGCAAAACCCCGAGGCCTACGCAGCTTATATCCTGGCGAGCATGGGGGGCGAAGAGCTCGAAGCCGTATCCTCCGCTCCCAAACTCAACCCTAACGTCATCGGGGTCCCGCAGCCCTATCTCAACAAGCTCAACTACAGGAGGACAGACCACGAGGACCCCAACACCAAGAAAACCGCCTTCAGCATCAACATGGCCAAGCCAAACCCCAATTCCCCAGAAGAGAACAACGGCCCTATTTACGCCTACGAAAACCTAAGCGAGTGCGAGGAAGCTCCGTACAGCGCCGCTCATTTCAGATTTTATCGGGTGGAGGGAGACATGTATGACTACAACACCGTTCCCTTCAACGAAGACGACCTCATGAGCTGGACCGACGACTACCTGGCGTGGTGGCCCAAGCCCATGGAATTTCGGGCCTGCTACATCAAAGTGAAGATCAACGGACCCCAGGAGGTGAACGTGAGGTCTCGCAACATGGGCGGCACGCACCCCCGCACCATCGGCAAGCTCTACGGCATCCGCGACGTGCGCAGCATCCGCGCCGCCGAGCAGCCGCGCGTGTCGGCCGCCTGCCTGGAGTTCAAGTGCAGCGGGATGCTCTACGACCAGGACCGCGTGGACCGCACGCTTGTCAAGGTGATCCCGCAAGGCAGCTGCCGGCGGGACGGCGTCAACAGCATGTTGCACGAGTACCTGGTGAACCACCTGCCCATGGCCACCAACAACGACTCCAGCGAATACACCATGCTGGCTCCCCTCGACCCGCTCGGGCACAACTACGGCATCTACACCGTGACCGACCAGGACCCCAGGATCGCCAAGGAAATCGCCCTGGGCAGGTGTTTCGACGGCACCTCCGACGGCACCTCCCGAACGATGAAGAGCGACATTGGCGTCGCGTTGACTTTTACCTGCTCGGAGAGGAGCGCGGCGGAGCAAAGCGCGTTCCAGGCGCAGAGGAACTCGGGCCAGCAGTCGCTCCTGGAGCTGCCGAGGGAAAGCGCCGCGTTCCGGAGGCCGCAGGGAAGCCGCAGAATGACCCAAGGCAGGAGCCCCATGAGAGCTCAGCGCTCTCCCGCCTACTAGAGCTATGGCAAAGTCACTCACGTTTGATTAAATATGCTCTGAAAGGAGTATCTACCTGCAAATAGTCTGTCTCAACGCAGGTAGGTGGCATTACTTTTGAGGTATAATTAAGGTGTGCGTTTTTTATATTGCATTGCGCCAGGAAGGATGCACAGAAGGTAAAAATTGGGGGGTCAGTAGTTGTAGCCGGTTCCTATCTTAGTAAACGAGTCCATAAAAATCTTCTTTCTGCCTGACATTAAGCAGCTTCACACATTAGCCTAAAGGGAAAACTAAATACCTAAACCTAACCTAACTGAATACCTAAATCATGTACATAAAACCTTCTCCCGTTCTGCAGCTGCAGACTTTGCCAGCCCAAGTACCTGTACAGTAGTTGGTAACTTGAAAAGGAATAAACTGATTTCCTCATACTGAATTCAACTGCAGTTTTTTACTTGAAAAATGTAAGTATTTTATTTATTTCTAGCTTGTTTTAGAGTGACTGTATTCGAGCTAATGGCAGCTGCATTTCTAAAAACTCACGTTTCATAGCGCGGAGAAACCACGTAGATTGCACACGGATAAGACTGCAGCTTGCTCTTGCTCCTTGCATCTTTGAGAAGAAAACCCATGCTCTAGAATAGGGTAGATCAATAAAAAAATTAATTTTGTTACTTTGACAATGGCGTATTCCTTTTGTGTTTGATGTGTCCAAGTAAACAAACCGCGCACAGAGGGGACAGAAGAAGAATTTGCTGAATTTCACAATCCCTTTCACAAACAGATCACGGCTATTTCAACACAAGACCGGTCCTGGGTACGGCAGTTTTGGGGTGGCTGGTGCAGGGGGTTCAGAGCAGGACCAAGTGCAGGGACAGGGAGGAGGGAGGTTTCGCAGCAGCGAGGAGGGCTCTTGGGCAAGAAACTACTCTGATCTGAAGACTTTGATGGCCACAGAAGGGTCCAAGAGCTACTGCTATGAGGCCAAAAGCATTGGCCTGGTTGCTTATCAACCCTCACAAGTTCCCTCATTCACACTTAGAGATAAACCAAGTATCAACTGAGAAATACCCCATGATTTACACCCAAACCTGCCACCAGCAATAGCCTGGGGGTGGATGCAAGCAAACCAGCAAGACTCCAGCGCTGGGGTTTTCACTGCACATCACGCAGATCCAGTGCAAGTGGATGAGAGCACAAATTGGAATTCAAACTCATGCTCAAATTCAGTTTCTCTGAAACTGAATTGCCCCTCAACCCCTTCTCGTGTGCACGAAGCAGGTTTTGATCTACATCATTCTGAGCCCCATCTACAGCCCATTGAGGCAGGGGGACCTTTCAGGAGCCTTTAGTGAGCTCCGCAACAGCCTCTCACTTCTACCAGGGCATCTCAGGCATCAAGGACAGTGCTGTGCTGAACTCATTGCTTAAACCTCAATAAATGTAAATATTGGAGGTGAAAAAAGGAAAAAAAAATAGAACTACGATCTGTGTTCTTGCACAAATTGTCAACTACCAAAGAGAAGTAGAAAAGGAAGAGCTGCGGAATACTCTGGCACATCATCCTCATACCGATGAATTTAGCCCGTGTGGGTGTTTTCTTTTGTGTCTGTCTGCGGCGATGGCCTGGCGCGAGCGCGGGCCAAGGCGGCCAGCGGGGAGCACGAGCTCGGACCTTCCCCCAGCTCCTGGCCCGTGTTGCAGACAGCAGAGAACTGTCTCTTCCCCTCCTCCTCCTCCTCCTCTGCAGGGTCCGGCAGCCAAATCCTCTCTCGGTTTCATCACTTGGAGAGCAAAGTAACGCAAATGACTTCTGCAGAGCAGGAGTTCCGCGGCTGCAGACAGGCTCAGGATACGCTCCTTTTGCTGCGTGTTGGCTTATCCGAGGCAAACACTGCAGTTCAAAGCTGTTTGGGGGAAAATTAATCTGTTTAATTAAGGGCTAAAATTTTGTCTATGAAACAGAAAGAAGCTCTGCAAGGTTCCCCAAACTGTCTCCCTGCCCTGGCTGTGGATCACCAGCCTCGAGAAGCAGCCGGGAAGAGAAGGGGCTCTTAAACACACCAGGTTACACTACGGGCAAAGCAGCTTCTATTGAGGTCTCTTAGCTCCCAACCCTCGGATAAACCCCCTGATCCAACCTCCCTCCTGTTTCCAGCACAGGGAAAACGCTGCCTTCCAGCACCTCTCATGCTGCCAGCGGCCAGGGTAAACAACACTCCTCATCTCGCCCTCACGTTATTCAGATTTTTGGATTTTGCTTTTTGAAAAGGCTTGGGTGTTCCTATGAGTATAGCAGCCATTTGCACCTTCAGTTTACTTGCAGTTTATTCAGGGGTAAGCAGGAATATAGGAGATTCCCAAGGACTGGGGGAAGCAGTAGGATTCCTGGTTATGGAACGGATGCATCTGCTGCTCACCAGCATTAGGAGATATCACTCCCTGTATTTATTTGTAATTGAAGGTAATCCCTACCCCATCCCTACCCAAAACCAGAGCCCTTCTGCTGATCAAAAGTTCTACAGGTCTAGCAATAACAACTTGGCTTCAGGGATCTCAAACTAAGCCTCAGGGATACCGGTCTAGGAATACCCGGGCTACTTTATCCTCTCTCCTCTAAGAAAACAGCTGTTTTATTTCACTAGCATCAGTTTCCAATCGCTACAGGGGCAGTGATACTTGGAACTGAACTCAAGGTCTTTATTGCAGAGGGAGCCCTGACAGGCTGCTCCGCACCTCATCAGCGAATGCCCCATTCCCGCTATGTGCTCTGCAAAAATACTCATTACCTACCGGTTAAATCCCCGCGGAGCGAGGAGAAGGCAAAGTTTCCAAAGAGGCATTTTCACTAGAAGCTAACCAGGGAACACTAATTCCCTTTAAAGCTTCTTTACTGCGTCATAAATACCATGCCAAAGGTTTTCTCCATAAAAACAAATACATTTTGCTCTCTTTTCCTCCACAGAATTATGGGAGGTGCATTTTCACAGCTCAGACTTTAACTGTTAATCAAAAAAAAAAACCCTGTCTAACCTTTGCTATCCTACTGTATAGAAATTCTGAGAAGCTTTAAAGAAAATTCCACACAGATCAAAGATTAAATTACACGCGCAAATAACGCATCCTGGCTACAACATGGTTTAAGCATTACTGGTATTAAAAAAATGAAGATGTTCTGAACTAGTTTTAATTTCATGAACTTCTGCCCAGTTGACGCTGTTTTTTTTCCCCCTAAAAGAGATGCCGAGGGCACCATCTACCGGGTGGCTGCCTGTACTCCGCTTGGGACATGCAGGGGACTCAAACTTTGTTATTACTATATATTTTAGCTAAAACCAAAACTACCTCTTGCCAGGGATGACTTTAAACACGGTGCAACCCAGAACTGTCACCAAGAGATGTAGAAATTGCCCCACAAGTGCTCTCTACTGCTAACATCTGATACACACATTGCTACGGGGAGGATGATAGTCCAACTAGCAGTGTCATAACCACATTGCATTAATTTTACTTCTTTTTTTTTTAATTTCCCTTTGCTATCAACTTTCTGATGTCAGAGTGTTATTAAAAAAAATAGCAGTGGAGCCACCAAGACGTTTTCTCAAAAAATCATTCCTAGGAACACAGCAGATGAGTTAGATGGAGCAGTGTCAAAAGTGTCACTGTCTGAGGGGATCCAGCTTTAAAGTGTTTTTGCCCTCAAATATCCTCACTTTGAAACATTGGAAACTGATGCCTGCAAGATTTCTTTTTTTTTTTTAATTAATTAAAACAAACAAAAAAAATCCCACTCCATCCTATTGGCNCAAAAAAAAATCCCACTCCATCCTATTGGCATTGGCTGTTATCGAACCTTTCATGGAAAGGCTGATGCGAACAGATTAAAGCAAAAGCAAATTACAGCCTTTACTTGTATGTAGCAGATGGGAGGGAGCAAAGCAATAAAACAGAACATTTGCTTGGAAGTTGTTGTCAATTTTGAAGTTTCTGGAACACAAATTCCACCCTTAAGTCTACAGTCAGAGTCCAAGGAAGTCCAAAGGAGCCCAGTTTTCACCTCACTTGTTTCCAGCTTTGGGCTCTGATTCACAGGCTTGGATTTCTCGGAGGATCGACCTGTCAGAGGCAAATTAATTGTTGGGCTAATGGCAAAGAACGAAAAACACTGCAGCATCTGCTCCAACAGATGCTTCTTTAAAAGCATTTTAGCCACATTACCACTGATTTTCTGAATTTTTATATCAAGTCTCATTCAAGCTGTAAAGCTTCTGCCACCTTGATGTAAAACCCATTCAAAATGAATTCAATACATGACGTTAGTGCTAAATTTCAGACGTGAGCCCTTGAAAAGACCTGAATTCATTCAGGTCTCAACAGCCAAACGGACCCATGGCAGCATCTTGAGCACAAAGTGCTGGTGAGTAGTGATAAGCAGGGGGAAAACAGAACCTTAGTGACAGTGAAGCCTGACTTAAAATTTTAGGTTTCCAGTTTTTCAGTGATTATTCTGCAAAATATGAAGCTAATGGAATGGGGCCTCATTAAGTCTGAATAGCTCCAGTGGCTCTGCTTTTACTTCAGGGTTACCCTGAAAACAAAATAACTGCTCCAAAGTTCTGTCTTGTCAGGTAAAAATATAATCATATATAAAGTCTAACAATAGAATATGCATTTTCTGAGTAGATGTCACTAGTTAAGTGATACATATTCTAAGATATGGAAAAAGAGAAGGAAGAGATGACAATTGATGTAAGTAAAATATGTAAGGTAGGAAATTGATAGGTAGCTTTTCTTATAAATTTTCCTATTATTGATAGCATTTTCAAACTCAGAAGGCTGAAACAAACAACAGGATGTTCCTAAGAGGACTGTATGAAAAACAAAAAAATCCCTGATTAGCCTACAAACCCCTTCTAAATCTGAGATTTAGTGAAACTGAATTCCAGCAGACTGTAGAAGTACTGGTAAATAGGCACAATACACCAAGAGCATGCAAGATACAGATAGATAAGGCAGCTGGCAATGATTATTGGGTCAAGCTAAAAAAGAAAAAACACTTGAGCTTCCATGAATCAAGAACTGTGTCATTTCAGATCACTAGATTTTTTTTCTTCTTCTTAAAGTCCATTGCAAAGTTACTCAGGGACATTATTATAGAAGTGATAAAAATGCAGCTACAGCAGAGATCTGATGGGATGCAATGTGCAGCACTGCAAGATTATTATAACGAAGAAATCAGCAACATGGAGTATCAATAAAGTCTGTTAACCAGTTCTTCAATTAATTGAATATCTAACAGTGCAACATGGAGAAATTCCCTTTGCATAGGATGAACGCAAAGTTTGACATTATTCAATATTTCCATCAAGTGCCTGAATTTATGATAAAGTTACTGATGGTAGAAGATATAACTAAGAACAGAAAGCTAAAAAGGACAAAGTGCGAAGACACACAGCTCCAGGTGATGCATGGTATCAACAGCCTGAGGTCAAACTCCAGTCATAGGCACGGGACAACTGTGTGTTAGATGTTGCTAACTCTAAGAAAATGATCGTGCAGAGGTAGAAATACTTCATCTGTTGTTTCTGCAGATGTAACTTACACCTTGGCGAGGAACTTGTTCCAACACAGAAATACAAAAGTAACGTTTAAGGGTCCCCAAGAACCTCAAATTGGACAATGCAAGAGCTTCAGTTAGCATTAAACTTGGAAGCAGAACAGATATCCTGTCCAAATCCCATCTGTTAAATTCACTAGGAATTATCCCACTGATACACATGACAAAGCTGCAACTAGAAGATGGAGCACACGCTCTTTTGCCAGATATCCTATTAGTGTTGAAGACGTTTGACATAAATGATTTGCAGTGAAATTGGCTCTGTTGGGCAACTGATTTTAAAATTTCCAGATTAAAGTAACTGTGTAGACTTTATGCCACAAGAAAGTTGCACTAAACTTCCTCCTAATAAAATAAAAACATTGTATGAAAAGAATTATCCACAGTCAGAATCAGAAAAAAATATTCAGTCTTCAGCACTCACGGAGATTCTCTTCCTTCATGGAAAAAATGAAGATTCTCAGAAACCCACAATGAACACATGCAGGTGATGGGAAGATCAAAACTTCTGTACAGGAAAACCAAATTTACTGTTATGTGGTGAGAATTTAAATATTATACTAGTAACTTATAGACATTCTTTTCAACATTTTAAAGTATTTATTGGTTTGTATCCTGTGCCAGTATTTTCCTCTCTTTCAGAGTCTCTTTTTTTGTGTTGAGTTTGAGTGTTTGAAATCTGCACTCCTGATGAACTGCTTTTGAGCCCTGCTGGAACCAAGAGTGCATGTATCCATTATAGAAGTCAGCTGCTGAAAGTTTCTTCTTTAATATAACTGCTTTGATTCCAACCCAGTCTTCCTAAAAAAAAAAAAGTAATAAAAAATAGTCAGTAAGCTCCTTCTAAGTTTGAAAGGATTAAATTTAGCTCTTATTATTGACTAAATTACAGAACATTTTATCAAGTTTATATTAGGAGTCAAATTGTCACTTGCAAATGAAAAGCCTGTTAGTTGAAACTGAGTTGTATCAAATAAACAGGATGACTCTAATCTAAACTAATTTATCAATAATGATAGACAAATAAGACAAAGGTTTAAAAGAACAAACAAAAAAACCCAATACACACACATCCTCAGGACAGTGAATATAAAATAAAGGCAAAAACCTACCTTGCAACGAGCTATCAGTGTTTGGGACAGTTTATGGTACAGTAGTGAACCAGGAACAGCTCCAAGATCATTTACTATTTCATCTGAAATAAAAGAGAGATTATCTCAAATTTCTATGTAAACAAGTAAAAAAAAAGTTTGAAGTACTACAATACTCTTTGAAGTACTCTTTGAAATGGTAATTATCTCAAATTATTATGCTGCTCAAAAATATTCTGTTGCATTCTGTGCTGTATTTTACCCAAGTGAGTAGGAGAGAATGAGAAGAGGGTGGAAGTGACTCACGAACAGCAGTCACTCTCTAGCACTGTCTCATCCACAAACACTTATTAAACCCTCTGTACTCTTGGAGACACCAACAGAGCCCACAAAGCTCTCATTAAAAGGTCACTAGAAATTATTTAAGTAAGAATATGCAGAGATGGCTTCTCTTGTGAGAGATCCTTGGTCAATGGTATCAAAAAAGATCTCCAGAGTAATCAGAAAGTTAGAAACTCCTAATCTCAGGATTCCCATGACTATGCCTGCTCCTCCTTCTACATCACCACCACGCAGACATGTCCTTAAACTCTATCTTACACCCAGGGTGTGAGAATTTTCTGTGCTTCAGGATGAGACACTTTGAGATTGACTTAGTTCTGTAGAGTTTCAGGAATCAGCTATTTAGAGTCATCATCTAGTACAACTGTGAATAATCTTTAAATTAAGCTTGAATAATAAGCACAGAAGGCTAATGGTTAAAAACCACAAGAAATTAACAGATTAATTTAAAAGTAAATACCAGCAAAACCAGGAATATTATGCACTTCCACAAAATCCAGAAGTTTAACAGTACTACCCTTCCAGAGCGTCTGCAAAGGAAACTGGAAACAGATGACACTGAGAATATTTTCATGATTTCCGGGTAATTGTATAGCTTTTTTTTCTTACGCAAGATACCTGTGATAATAGTATTAGGGGAAAGTTTAGGTATTAGGGCCAGATAAAAGACTCTTAACTACATATAGTTTGCAATCTTCTTATCCTTCTTGACAAACAAACCACTAGCATATGTATAAGTTAAGCAACTACCTGTGGCAGCTGTTTGGTTGCACTGTATGATGTTGTTATGCAAAGATAACTTTATAGCATTCTGAAATCCCCTTAAATGTGTCAGTAGTAAGGAAACAAAACAAAGCTACATAGCTAATCTCAGGTTTGGGATTAAGTTCCAAGAAAATTCCGCTTGGCTTTAACTCCATCTGTGAAACTAAACTGCCCTGGCATTTTAAAAAGACTCTAGGCAGAAGCTAAAATAACTAAATAGCCTCTGAGTTTTATTTATTAGTTAAAATATATAAAGCAAAGACTGGAGGACAGAAGGCAAATTTGAAAGCAAATAAAGAAAAAAGCTGCTGCCTTACCATACTTCCAATGGCACGATGCAGCTGTATTACTTGCACAGCTGTTTGTTCTTCCCATTTTACACAACTTTTGGCTATCGTTATTTTAGGAGCTATGAAAATAAAACAAAAAGATACAAGACTTGTTATACTTAGCCACTTTTTTTTGCAGACAAATAATTGTACTGATTTTATCCCAGTCAATGGCAGGTTTACAATCTAGCCACAGGCAATGTACACAGCTACTACAGAAAAGTGGATTTCTTAAAAGTCTTAAACTGGTTTATTTATATGCTCTTTTCTGCGTTGCCCTCTTGTTTAACCAATGCACTGCAAACTGGTGACTCTCATTTACAGGCACAACTGAGCACTTTCTACATACACAAAGAAAAAGAAACTGGCTTGGATTTTGAGACACTGCTAGGTATTTTCATATTGCCTATATAAATGGAAAAAAAAGAAAAACAGTAATGTAACAGGTCTGAAGAATTCTAAAGCATTCTTCCTCCCCAGTATGATTCTTTACTTTTTTAAAAAGAAAAAAAAAAAAAAAAGCACAGAAGGCAATGAAAGGATCATACCGAGAAGGATGTCTGAAAAATATAACCCAGCAGAGCAGGAAGCAACTTAATTTCTCTAGTTGATAAAAAAAAAAGAAGAAAATGCAAGCAAGCTGCATTAATAGGCTGTGTACCTACCAAATGTTACACCTTCTTTGGGTTGCTCTTTTTTATTTTTTAAACTTTCAGGTAAATTTCTCAAGACACTAAGGAGCTGAAAAAAAAAATGAAATTAACAAATCTAAGAGTATTAATATTACATTGTACTTACTGTACAATATGTACAGTACAAATATAATATGTACAAAACAATGCTTCACTTTCATCAGTGAAAGCTTCTCAGGAGTTCTTAGAAATTCCTTTCACTACATTCAGCAGACACATCATACACACAAATACACTAAAAGCTGTTGGCCCCAGTGAATCATAATTAAAGAACAAATACTGTTTTATGAATGGTCTGTTCACTGAAGTAATCCTAGAAGAGCTGAAAAGCTGATTTTTAATGAGATTAAAAAGTAGACATTTATTTCAAAATGAAATAAGTAACCAAACTGTTTCCACACAAAGCACCTGAGTTCTTTAGATAGAAATAAAATGGCAACAGAAGTGCAAAAAGAGCTGTGCAAATTTACCATGTTTGCACCCATTTGTGACAGTATCATTTCTAGCTCCTTTGCAGTACAGTGGGGAGGAACAGTGATTTCTTCTTGCATAATAATTGGACCCACATCAAACCTGCAGAGAAGAAAGAGCCTTAACTAACAGTACAGATGTGCACATTAAATCCATTATTTCAGCTACCAATTACTGCCTTTTTCTATTGAAAATTTTGAAATTAAATGATGGGTTCACAGGACAACGCAGAACAGAAAAATCAAATTTATAGAAGAAAGCTAGGATACATATACACACAAGTTTCAGATCAGAAGTATAAAAATATCTGAATAAACGACCTGAAATCTTCAAACAAAGTTTCACATGATCCTGAGAGCCTTATCAAATAAGCACAGAACAAGAACAGCCAAAAAAGCCATGTGGCTGTGCAGGGAGCAGTGCAACTGCTTGCTCTCTACCAACCCACTGCAATAACGCTATGAATTCGACACAACACCTGTGATTACTACCACTAGAATTATCAGCATGGCCTAAACAAGCTGAAGACACTAAAACTGCACTTCAGACCTCTACAACAGAGAGGTCCTTTTCAATACAGTCTATAAATCACTGCACTCTCTTCTGTGTTTACTTCATACGCATTTTGGGAACAGATTACTAGGAAGCACTTCATACAAAACAGCAGTATTTGATCTACATGGCTACTGGACATCTGAACTCCTGAAGGCTATACCTTAAAAAATAATAATTTCATGTAGCAGTAATGGGGAAAAATTATGTACTCAGTCAAATACAGTATTTGTGATGAATCTCAGATGTTCAAGAGTAAAATTTAGAAATTATTTCAAATATGCATCTTAAAAAAACTAAGGCTCGTAAAAGAGTTTTTTTAAAACGATGACTTAAAAAAATGACAATTTAAATTCCTGAAAAGCAACAATTACAGAGACTTGTTTAGAAAAACATATCTACCATACCTTTTTGGTCTGATTTCCATAATTGTCACCCCGGTCACTTTGTCACCATGCAGCACTGCGTGGACTATCGGTGCAGGACCGCGCCACCGTGGGAGGCAGCTGGGATGGATATTCAGCACCCCACTGAATGGAAATATTAGGAAAGTTAGAATCGGAACAGGAACAGAAATTCATACAAATAGTCATTTGATATTTAGTTCAATAATTTTCAATAGGGAAATAAATTTAGAAATTACCTACTTGGACCATCTGAAATGTTACTGTTTTAAATATACACTTGGAGGAAAATTTCTAATACATAACCTTTAGTTCCTCAGTGAGCACAGAAAGGGGGAAGAGAGGGAAAGGGAGGCAAATTACACTGGGATTTGTCTGCATGATGAGGTGGAGCAAACCCCTGAGTGAGAAAAGCAAGACGTGGCAGGGAAGAAGCTCAGCTCAGCTGCTACCAGACGCACGCAGAATAGTGACAGGCAAAAGCTCAGCCCTATTTCACCAAAAGGGAACGGGGACAGACGTCCCCTCCACTCACTTACTAGGGGAACTGCAGAATAAGGTCCTCGCTCAAGAGCCGCCCGAAGGAGGCCACGACGGCCACGTCGAAGGCGCCGCGCGGCCCTGTGCGCGGCCACTCGTGCGTGGGCAGGCGCAGCTCCCGCGCGCACCTCCGCACGGGCAGCTCCGCGGGCAGCGTCACCACCTCCACGCGCGACACGAGCGGCGCCGGCCCGGGCTGCCTGCGGCGGACAAGGCGCTGAGGACCTGGGGCACGGGGGGGACAGGCAGGGACGAGGGCTGCAGCCTTCCCCTCCGCGGTCCCGAGCCCCGTTGGTGACTCCATGCCCTGGGGTTCCAGGCCTCTTCCCAGCCGCAGCCCCCTCTCCCCTTCCCACTCCTGCCCCTCTCGGTAAAGCCCCCCAGGTCACCCCAGCCTCNTCTCTTTCCTTCCCGCTCTTGCCCCCCTCGGTAAAGCCCCCAGGGCCTCCCCCGAGGTCACCCCAGCCTCCCCCTTCCAGTAGCCCCTGCCAAACCCCACAGGCCCCCAAACCACAGACTCTGCGGCCTCCAGTCTGCCTCGCAGCGAGCACTGCCCGCCCCCTCCCCGCCAGCGTCCACCGGCCCCCTCCGAGGCCCTCGCCCGGTCCTCGCCCCCCGCACCGCCTCAGCCTCCCACCGTAGCCGGGCCTTTCCTCAGGCCCCGCTCCCCGCGGCCGCTACCTGGCGGCCTCCAGCGCCCGCAGCGCGGTGACGGCGAAGTGGTCAGTGCCGAAGAACAGCACCCGCCACGGCGGCCCCGGCCGGCCGGCCTCGGTCTCGAGCCCGGTCGCGGTCCCGGTTCTGGTTCTGGTCCCGGTCCCCGCCGCCTGCAGCCCCGCGCGCGCCGCGCGCAGCAGCCGCCCCCTCATCGCGCCGCTCCCGGGCCCCGCTGCCGCCCGTCGATGACGTCATAGCCCCGCCCAGCCGCGGCGCGCGCCAGTGACGACAAGAGGGCGGGGTTGAGGCAGAGGGGCGGGGCCAGAGGCTGCCAGAGGCGGGGCATGGGCTGGGGGGCGGGGCAGAGGCTGCGGTGGGCGGGGCAGGGGCGGTCCGGGGGCGGAGCATG
>VWPW01022790.1:0-14584 GCA_013389825.1 Crypturellus undulatus
GTGGATGCCGTTTGGGGCCGTGTAAATCCTGCCTATGAAAAGGGTGTCTTGACACGGAGAGGGCTCAATCCACCACCTGCTGCCACTTTTTTGCCCTCTTTTTTGCTTTGGTCCCATTCCCCGCTTTCCAAACCCATTTAGAAAGGTGGACGTTGGAGGAAGGGGCTAGGAGGAATCTCGCAATTGCTCATTTCCCTTGACTTTTTTGAAATAAAACTAAAAAAGTGGCTGCAAAAGCAGCATAGCAGGTTCCCAAAGAGGCGAGTCATGGAGCCCAGGCTGCTCGGATTTGCTGGTGTGAATGAATGAACCTGGCTGTCTCCAGTGGATAACCCAGGTCAGGTTAGTGGAAAACAGCCATGTTATCCCAGTTTATTCCATTAATCAGATCTTCCAAGGGCAGCGAGTTCCTACCTCCTGGAATCAGGCTTGGCCGAGCTACTTAGAGATGAAAGAAGGGGAAAAAAATAGAGCTTTGCTCTGGCTTAGGGTGAGCGTTGCCTCTATTAATCCGGTTTTGGATGCGGCATCTCTTTTCCGTGGCCGCAAGGGAAGGGAAATCCGCCATGGGTCTTGGATGCACGTGTGGGCCATAAATTGAGCTCTTTGGGGCTCATTTTCGTGTTAGAGCAGAAAAGGGCATCTGCCCGTGGTAGAGCTCTGGCTTCAAGGGATGTTCCCATCCCACAACTGGGTGAATTGGAGCCTTGGTCTGACTGGAGAGAANCTCATTTTCACGTTAGAGCATAAAAAGGCATCTATTCCCCACGGTGGAGCCCTGGCTTCAAGGGATGTTCCCATCCCACAACTGGGTGAATTGGAGCCTTGGTCTGACTGGAGAGAAGGGACTGTCACCTCCTGGCTCCGTCTTGATGCTCGACCCTCTGCACTTGACTCCCACTGCAAAAGCACCAAGAAAGCTGGAAATGATGGAGCCGACTCAGTTTGGAGGGACATTCTGGAGGGTTCTGGACATTCCGGAGGGTTTTTTTGGCGGAGCAGGAGGTGGAGGACGAAGACGACGGCGCTGCTTGTCCCTCCGCTGTCACTTGGTGTCCACCGAGGTGGCTTGGACCCGCAAGGACACCTCAACCTGAGCCACGAGGAGAAAGATCCGGGAGGAATAACCACATTGAGATGTGTTTCAAAAAGGTGCTGGCCGGCAGCTGGGTGTCCTAAGATTGGAGTGTTTTGGAGAATAAAACCATCGGTTGCCGTCATTCACCTCCCGGGTATGAAATTGGAAGCCCGGTTACCCTTGAGTGTTTCATAACCTTTACCTTTGGGAGGTCAAGGCCGTGTCGTCATTAATCTCGCCTCGCCTCAAAGCCTCGGGGCTCTGCTTTTCATCCCGCCATCCGTCACGCAGCAGCGGGATGCGGGAGCAGGGCCAGCGCCGCTTCTCCCCGTTTCGGATCCCGGTGCTGCCCCGGAGCCACCGGCTCCGGGGCAGCACCGGGATCCGAAACGGGGGAGCTGGAACCCACACGCATCCCTGCACGAGGCTGACCCCATGGGAGAAGGTGGGAGCTTCTCCGAGTGTGTCTTGTTCTTCCATCTCTTCTTATCCCGGATTCTCTGCCGCAGGGCCCCACTGTGCTTCCTCCTTCCCGCACGGAGACGTTCCCGGATCCGGTGGGGCCAGAGCTGTGCGGGCAGCTCTCCGATCACGGGCAGTTGGACAAGGGGGACCCTGTGAGCAGTAGCTTCCATGAACCCCAAATTCCTGCCTTTTGCCATTTGCTTCTCCTTCTGGGAATGCCTTCCCCTCTTTTCCCCACAGGGAGCAATGCAGCTTTTAGGTGGATCCTTCTCTTTTCTGGGCATAAGCGATGGGAACCAGAGACCAAGCCCTTAAACCTGAATCCTGCCTCCTCCTGCCCCATATCTCAAGGATCCCACAGTGCTTCCAGCTGCCTGGAATTGCACCGCTGGAGCGGGATCGGTGTGGTTAATACAGCGCAAACCTATCCGGGCTGTGGGTGCAAGTGCCGTCCTGCCGCCGTATTGCCAACTCTCAGGAAGGATTTTGGCTGCTGAGCTTAGACTCCTTCACGGAGGCTTTTCCAAGCTTTTTCTCCCCATTTTGCACTCCCCTTTTTTTTGCTAAATTACAAAATAGCCCTCGCGGCAGGAGCATAAAGGGACCGAACGTGGAACCAGCAAACACCCGCGCGGCAGGGCCGGCTTTCCCTGCGGACTCTGGTGCACCCATTTGCGCGGCCCCGGGGCGCTCGGCGTGCTTGATAGATGCCGAGATAGCGGTGTTTGGATAGAGGTAATTTTCCTCAGATGGGTTTCAGCACCCCATGCATCAAAACCTGTCAGCGAGAAGCTAAGGACGGAGTGAAGTTTATTGTACGCGTGTTTGCAGCTGACATGGGCGTGCTACGGGGTCAAGTGAGCAGGATCATTAGAACCGTGTTGATTTAGTGCCATGCTCAGATGCTTTCCCTGCAGGGCAGTGCTGGGGGTGGCAGCGAGGGGGGAGCCTTGCCAAAAAAATAAATAAAAACCCACAGCTCCGTGTGGGCCCTGGGAGCCGCTTCTCTTTTTCTCTCCCTTCTCTTTCTTTAAAGGCACTGATTTTTTTTTGTTTGTTTGTTTTTAGAGGGGCTTTTGGGGCCATCCTGCTGCTCCAGTGTTGGAGGGTTTGTCTCAGCCTGGAGCTTTTGCTGCTTTTGGGGGAATCTGCTGCTTTTGCGAAGCTGGAAGCGAAGATCTTGGTCCAAGCGAGGGTCAGGACAGGGATCTGTTGTCCATGCCCATCATGGAGCCGCGGGATAGAGCTGATGTCCGGATAGCACAGACCTTTCCCACTGGATTTGCTTTCAGTGGGCAAGGAAGGAGCTGGGTGACAACAGAGCCACCATAAATGTCCCTTCCCTGGGAGGGAAGGCAAAGCCAAGCTCCAACCGAGACCGTGGCGGCCGCCGCAGGAAGCAAAGGTGTCACTTGGGCCCCCGGAGCCAGGGAAAACGTCAGTGTTTTCAATTAACGCCCCGCGGTCGCCCGTGTTGCCACAACATGTGGCCCTGTCCCCTTAATGAGCCCGTGGGGCTGCTGGCGTGTCACTTGCATAAGAGGCGGCACCTGCCGTGTCGCGCGGGCCGGTCCGTGACCTCCAGCTCGCACAGCTGAGCATTCCCGCTCGGATTCCCCTGCTCGACTACCTGATTTGGGCTCCCTCGGGTGTGTTTTGGGGCTAGGAAGGAGGTTTTCTTCTTTGGGAACGATGCCCTTGCGGGTTCTTCTTCCCTCTCACGGGGCAAGAGCTGGGAAAGGGGCTCAGTGGCAGCCCCGGGCAGAGAAGGGACAGGGGAGCAGCCAAGTAACCAGAGAGCCTGAGGGGTAGAAAGGCCCCAGGGAGGGCTGAAGGAGCCAGAGCTAGAAATAACCCCCCAGAAAGTGGCTGTTTTGAGGCTTTGCTGGCTGATGATGGCATTGACTGTTCCCGGTGGTTAGAACATCAGTGCGACGAGTGGCAGCACGGATAAAAACATCCAGTTTTTAGGGAGAACCTTGAGAATTGGGAACCTGAAGACTTGGGGTAGAAATTTGGTAGGAACTTGCTCACTGGGGCCAGGAGACAGGTACCAAGTGCCGGTGCTGGATGCTCTTGGACACTTAGGGAGCCTGTGGGATGGCCGCTGCTCCGGAGGCCCTTCCTTCCCGGATAGCTGCTCCAAGAGCCAAGATTTGGGCAGAGCCTCCTCACTATCCCCTCTGGAGCACTTGCCCGACCTCCACTCCTCTCTCTTGCTGCAACTTTTTCCCTAGCAGGTGTGTGGAGCTGCCAGCAAGAAGATTGGCAGTAGGAGGAAGGTGATTTCCCCTAAATTGTCAATTTTAAGGCTTTGCCAATAGGTAACATCTTTGTCCTTCTTTGTGGCAGAGCGAAGAAGATGAGAAACTGAAGAAGAGGAAGGAGCGGTTTGGCATTGTGACGAGTTCAGCTGGGGCCGGAGCTACAGAGGACACAGAGGTAAAGGACTTTTCCAAGTGGGGAGAGGTGAAGTGAGTGGCCCAGAAGGTGACACTGGGACGTCCCTGCGCTGCCAGGTCCCCTGTGTGACGTGGGGCTGACCCCGGCGCTCAGGCGGTTGCTCATTCTCTGCTCCTTGGTGAGGAGTCCTGAGTTGCTGCCGTCCAGTCTGACGTGGTTTTTCCCGGGCTCTTGCTGGGAATAGGAGGGTTTGGAATGCAGTGAACTCAGGACCCTGCCAGCACTGCTGGCATCCAGCTCCTTTGCTGAGAGAGGGGCACGGAGGGCTCCCCAAGAAGCAGAGTTCACCAAAACGGCAGTTTTTCACCACCATTTCCCCCTACACTGACTGCTCCCTTCCTCCTATTCTCTATCCCGTTCTGTCCTGGATGCTTCTTCCCTCTGTTTCACCTCGCATCGTTATAGAAGGTCCTCATCAATAAATCCTATGGACTCTACAACATAACGAGGAGTGAAACACAATCCCAGGCCTTGCTCTTCCCCTCTGCATTCCTTGTGCTCCAAACAGCCTTTATTTGAACACGGAGGGGCTCCTCCTGCACGGGGAACCCTTCCGCTAACAGGCAAAACAGCACGAGTTGGAGGAGGGCGAGCGATTTGGGCTCGCAAACCGTGGAGCCAGATGAGAAGCATCGAGAATTGGGTTCTGTGCCATTCCTAAAGCAATCTCAGCAGTTCAGGTGGGGCTTCAGGGGCTCGTTTGGTTTTCTTTGGGGTCTGCTGCCCCGAAAGAAGCAGCGAGCGGCGTTCCCAGCCCTGCGCAGAGCCCGGGAGAATGAGCCCCCTATTTGGGGCGAGCGGAGGGGGCGGCTGGGCTGAGGGTTTCCATGCTTTTCCGTTAGGTCACGTATAGATTGTGGCTGGAACAAAAAGGTCTTTTTACTGGTATTGTGTGCACTCAAATGCACCTTTCCCCTGGAGATTCTTGATTAGGGCTTCTGTTGCCCCCAGGCTATTTATCCTGCTAAAAATTAAGATTTATACGCCCCTCGTGTATCGGCTTAAAGGCATATCTGAGGGACGCAATAGTATATTTAATGCGTTTTAGTGTGTCCCTCTCACCTTTTCCATGAATAGAGGAGTGTTAACCCTTTGCCCTTTTACATTTCCCACCTCCCCACTGCCTGGAAGGGTTTCGAGGCCTCTAAAGTCGTCATTGTTCCCAGCTCGAGCCCTTTTGTAGCGCATTGCCCGCAGGATGAGGTGACTTCAGCAGCACTGTATCTCAGGGCACTGTATGTTTTTGCTATGTAATTGCTGTTTTTTTGTTCAAATGCTGGAGTAAAAAAATGATTTCTGCTTGCCAAAGACGGGTGTAAAACATGCCCCGAGCAGCAGTGAAGACCTTGGAGCTGCCACGTGGGGGATCTGCACTAGCCGGTTCATAGGGGAGACTGAAAAGAACTTATTCATTTGCTTCTTTTGATTGTGATTTTTCTTGTAATTCCTCTTTGCAGGCAAAGAAGAGGAAAAGAGCAGAACGCTTTGGGATTGTCTGATGCCCGTCCATCCAGCTTCAGCCCATTTGCAGTGTGCCTCTTGAGTGCGTGCATACACCTTCTTCCTCACTTTTCCTCTTCCTCACTTTCTCTCACTCCCACACTCTTCCTTTCTCTACGACCTAGTGATGAGTAGACAGGGAACCCCCCATAGTTGTATGATTGTGCTACTTATTTTTTCAAGTTGCAAAGTTTTAAAAAGAAAAGATATAGAGCAAAAAAGAAGAAACTGTTCTTATTGCATCTTTGGGAGCTTGGAGTCCCGTGGTCTGGTTTTGTTTTCCAGCTGCTCCCGTGGTCATTTACAGCACCTCGTGCTGGACCTGTTGTCCGTGTGGATCAGATGGAGAATGTCCCGGTGCCCTCTGAGCGCCGCTGGAAAATGCCCATGCCGGGTGCAAGAGAGGATCAAATTCTGCCTGTTCAATAGATGGGCAGATGGAGCTACTATAGGACCCAAAGCCTTGTCGTATGATGAGAAAGGGAAAAGCGTTCAGGAATGAAGATAGAGCAGGGTTTTTTTGTGCCCTTGGCAGTTGCTTTTCTAGTTCAAGAATTCAAGTTATGCTGCTAAAGCAAGGAACTATTTGAAGTGTTGGTCTCTTTTGTCTGTTCATTTTGGTACTGTTTCCATCTCTTGGGCTGTCCGGGTCCTCTGTCCCTTTCCCTCCTGAAAATGGACCATCAGGTTGAGCTGGTTCCTCTTCCCTTGCCAGCAGCTCTGCAGAACCCTTCACCCCGTGAGCGCAATGCGCAAACCAGGTCCTGCTTTGGGGCTTGGGCATTTTGCCTCCTAGTTCTTCTGAGATCCATCAGGACAAATGTCAGGGAAGGGCTTTCTCTAGGAATATTGTCTCAGGTTGCCAAAAATGGAAGAACAAAGTTAATGGGAAGTTATCAGAGCAAGAATCAACCTTAAATCGAGACTGGTGTCCTAAAACAAGGAGGGGAAAAGTGACAGTCAGTGGAGCCTATTGGGTGCTCCCCCATCCGCCGCGTTAGCCCTTGGAGCTCGTGGCCTTGCATCCGTGCTTTCCCGTTCCATCAAGGTCAGTGATACATTTCTCTCCTTAAAAAAAATCTTGTTTATTCTCAGGCTGGATTCTATTTTGTCCTCTTCTTGCTTCAGAGTATCTCTGTCGAGCTGGATAACTCCCAGACTTGCTGAAGAAGCCTCAGTCTTCTCCGAGCTGCCACACAGGGCAGGAAAGCTCCGCTGTTATCCTAGGACCCGTGTTTTAAAAGCCTTGGAAGTTCTTGGTAGCTGTGTAGGAACGCGGTTCCTTTTGCTGCATTAACTGGTTCAGTGAAATGGCAGAAAAAGGCCAAGTCACATGAAAGGCAGCGTTGTCACAACTTGGTAAATGCTTTTAGGTGCTTTTAGCGTTTCTAACGGCACCTCTGTTCTTAGGGAGCTGCAAAGAGCAATTCCTCGTGCTCACCCGCCTAGGTGGAAGCAGCGGCAAGTGCAGGAACCCGGAGCCACTGCTGCATCCTGAGCAGAGCGAAGCACCAAGCAGCTCCCCGGTGCCTTTGTCCTGCCTTCCTAGAGGACGAGTCCCCCTTGCAAACGTGCGTTCGTGCTCCATCTCCTGTCTTGTGCAGTGCTTTCCCTCACACTAATACCTCGACCCCAGGTATAAGCAGAAATTCGTGTATCTTCTGGCATTTCTAGATGGACGTTTTGGCCGAAATCCCCTTCGGATTTTTCTTTCTGACTGTAGCCTCTTGCTGGAAAGATGTTTGCGCTGTCCACGCTCGGTTCAGATGCTAGAGAACAGCGGCCGTCTCCAAATGAAGCTTTTCAGAGGCTTATACCTGATTCTTAGTAAGCAATAGATGAATATTCAATGGGGCAGTCCACAAACTGCTGCTGTTCTGTTACTGTCGCGGTCCCACCGCGTGCCTGTGCCCCCCGGGACCCTGAGCAAAACCTTGGGCATCTATTTACTCCCCCAAAGGGCAGCTAAAAGCCACAGGGTCCGGATTATGTCGTGGTTGTCAGTGGCCGAGCGAATCGAAGCTCCCTTGCTCTTTCCTGGTTTAATGTAATAACTCTATTCTGATTGTTGGGTGATTTTTTTTTGTTTGTTTATTTGGGTTTTTTTTTTTTTTGACAGATTTTGTAAGATGTATTTTCTATTTGGCTCACGGTCTTTCTGCTCGTTAATTCGCTTGAAATGTTTTGTAGTGTGCCAGGGCAAACACTGCATTTCATTCTCGGTTTCATAATAAAAACTGCTTCTTCCAAGACAGCTCCGGCGTCTGTCAGCGCGGCCGATGGTGCAAGCGCGGGGAGCGGAGGCCCCGCGCGCCCGGGCCGGCTCCAGTGTTTAGGAAAATTGCTAACGTTGACTTCTTGCGGCCTTGGCAAACCCCTCGGTGTCCTCTCGCCTCTCCAGCTTGACCTCGTTGTTTCCCTTGGACGCAAAACTCCTGCTTCCTGCTGACCCCATTAAGCTCGGAGAGCTGCACAAGCTCTGGACTCCGCTTAAGTGACCAGGGCTGCGTTTCCTTCCCCATGACCGCGATGCCGTAGCCGGAGGGCACTTCGGAGCTGGATTTTTCCTGGAGCCCGAGGCCTCTCCACGTCCGCTTCTCCAAGTCGCTCCGTGCGTTTCAGCATGGGAGCTGCTGCGGGAAGCGGTGCCCTAGGGGCACCAGCGGCTCCCAGAGCCATCCCCATGTCCCAAAGGCGCTGCCACCTCCTTGAAGAGGGGGACGGTGGCATTGGCAGCGCCTGCTTTCTGTCCCAGGTAGGACACGAGCCTCAACTTGTCCTCGTCCCCTCGCTCGCAACCCGGGGGCTGTTTTTCCAGCAACCTCTCCATCTCCCGCCCGCGGCGCTTTCCCCTCCTTCGCGGAGGGGCGAATCATTCTAATCACCCCGTGTTTAAAACACCACCTAATTTATTTTTCCTCTCCAGGCCGGGGGCTGCTCGTGACTAATTTGGGCTGAATAGGCACAGAAAAAAAGCAGCGGGCGCACAATGAGCGGGAGAAAGTGTGGGAAAGCGAGCGAAAGAAAAGGAGGGCCGGGCCTTGCAGCGTGAGAGCTGGTAACGCCGCGCGGTGCCCAAATTCAGCATGAAGTCACTTTTCACAGCAGACGCTTGGGCTGTAAATGCAAGCGGGACTATAGGTCAGCCCCCGGGGGGGCCGGTTGCGTGCGTGCGTGCTCGCCCGGTGCAGCGCGCGCTCCCGAGCGCTCTGCCCTGCGCTCCCGGCGGCCTCTTGCCCCCGGAGCCGCCGCCGCATGCGGGAAAAGACCCGGGGGTGGCGGGGGGGAGAAGCCGCTTTTGTTTCAATTTGCAAAAAAAAAATTAAGGGGAGACAAAAGAGCGGAGCCTGGAAGTGCGTTTGGCCGAGAGGAGGGATTAACGGATGCGCTTCCCGCGCGCTCGCCGCTGGGGCCACCCCCTGCCCTCGGTGTCCCGTTTCCCCGCGGAGCGCCGGGGCCCTCGGGAGCCGCGTTAGGTCAGCACGCGGTCCTGGGTGGTCGCCCGCACGTCCCCATCCTAGTTTGTCCCCATCCTAGTTTATCCCCATCCTAGTTTATCCCCATCCCGGTTTGTCCCCTGCCCCCCCTTGCCCGATCCAAGTAGGTCACGCGCGGGCCGGGGTGCCGCGGGGCGCAGCCCCCGGGGTGACGGCAGCGGAACAAAAGCGGCTTCTCGTTAAAAACTCCGGCAGCTCCGCGGGGAGCTCCGAGCGTTCCCGGCGGCCTCCGCTCGCGCCCGGAGCGGCCGCAGGGCCCGGCTCCGCGTCAAGTATCTCCCCGGGCGCCGCTTCGGTGCCGATGCCGCCGAGCGCATCCCGCAGAGCTCCTGCGAGTTCCCGGGAATTGCATGGAGAGGGGGCTGGGAAGTTGGGCCCGGAGCCGGGCGTCCCGGCCCCGTCCTCATGCCAATGTCCCCGCGTCCCCCGCGCGCGGCTGCGCTCGTGGCCAGTGACCCCCCCGCCGCGGTCACCTCCGTAATTAGCTGTGACATTCCCGGCATACCTGCAGCTCCTAATGAGGCTCCATAAAGGCTGCCTGGAGCCTCCGACACTTCGGGCCACTTGTAAATCTCCAGCTTTACAATTTTGCAGCACGCGGGGGCCCGTGGGGAGGGTTCGGGGTTCTTATCCTATATGTGCCCATAGGAGGGATATAGGGAACAGACTCCTGCGCCTCCCGGGATGCTCGGGATGGAGCCAGAGCCTGTCCCAGAGTGTCTCCCGGTGACTTTTGTGTCACTTCACCTTGTTTTTCTGTGCCACTTTCAGCTCGCGGCTCCAGAGGGGCTTAAGGGAGCCCCGTGCCCAAGTTTGCTCCAGATGGGACCCAAGCGCCGGAATGTCCCCAAGCAGCGAGCGGCTTGGAGCCGGGCACGGTGCTTAGGGTGGATTTCTTCCCGTCTCATCCACTGCTACACGGCGCGGGCTGCTTTTCCAGCCGGCATCAGGGAGCGTGGGAAAAATGAGAAGCATCAGGAAACATATTTCCCGAGGCAGGCGAAGCCGGGGTCAGCGGAGCAGGAGCAGGGCCGGCGCGCGGAGGGGGGGAATCCGGGGGCCGCGGTGACGCAGGGGCTCAGCCCGGAGCCGCTCGCGAGGCCAGCGGGGAGCAGGGACCGCACGGAGCCTCCGGAGCCGCTCGGAGCCTCCGGAGCCGCTCGAAGCCACTGGAACCACTCATGAGACTGTCAGGGAGCAGGGACTACACGGAGCCTCCGGAGCCATTCAGAGCCTCCGGAGCCGCTCACGAGGCCAGCGGGGAGCCGGGACCGCACGGAGCCTCCGGAGCCGCTCGGAGCCTCCGGAGCCGCTTGGAGCCTCCAGAGCCGCTCAGAGCCTCCGGAGCCACTCACGAGGCCAGCGGGGAGCAGGGACCGCTCGGAGCCTCCGGAGCTGCTTGGAGCCTCCAGAGCCGCTCGAAGCCTCCGGCGCCCCTCAGGAGGCTGGCAGCGCTCACGGACCACATGGAGCCTCCGGAGCCGCTCGGAGCCTCTGGAGCTGCTCACGAGGCCAGCGGGGAGCAGGGACCGCCCGGAGCATCCGGAGCCGCTCGGAGCCTCCGGAGCGGCTCGCGAGGCCAGCGGGGGGCAGGGACCGCACGGAGCGTCCGGAGCCGCTCGGAGCCTCCGGAGCGGCTCGCGAGGCCAGCGGGGGGCAGGGACCGCACGGAGCGTCCGGAGCCGCTCGGAGCCTCCGGAGCGGCTCGCGAGGCCAGCGGGGGGCAGGGACCGCACGGAGCGTCCGGAGCCGCTCGGAGCCTCCGGAGCGGCTCGCGAGGCCAGCGGGGGGCAGGGACCGCACGGAGCGTCCGGAGCCGCTCGGAGCCTCCGGAGCCGCTCGGAGCCTCCGGAGCCGCTCGGAGCCTCCGGAGTCGCTCATGAGGCCAGCGGGGAGCAGGGACCACGCGGAGCCTCCGGAGCCACTCGGAATCTCTGGAGTCGCTTGATTCCGGAGCTACCCAACTCCATGCCCGGCCTCGACGCCTCTGCTCCCTACTAATGCAGTGACCCTGGGGATGCCACCGCAACCCTGGGGATGTCACCGCGACCCTGGGGACACACTGGAGCTGGGGGTCACCCCAAGAGGTGACAACACGGNAGGGATGCCACCTCGACCCTGGGGTTGTCACCGCGACCCTGGGGATGTCACCATGACCCTGGGGACACACTGGAGCTGGGGTCACCCCAAGAGGTGACAACACGGCGAGGAAAAGCAACCCAAGCAAAATGCGTTGGCCAGCAGCTCTTTCCCTTTTGGGGGTCTGTTTTGGCTCTATAAAGTTTTTTATTGTACAAAAAGTCTAAAAAAAAAAAAAAAGGAAAAAGGAAAAGAAAAAAAAAAGAAAAAGAAGGAACAGGGACAGAGGCAGCAGTTATTATAATATACACAGAGAGTAACCCAAGTTACAGAACAAATGTGGTTTATATAACACAAAGGAAAAGTAACCGAGACGACTGTTAAAGCGGCTGCTTCCCGGGAGGAAGCGGAGACACACGGAGCGGGCCCTACCGGCCTCGGGAGCAGCTTTTCCAGGGGGATAAACCAGGAGGAAGGATGGGCCGAGCCCCACGGGTGCTGCTGGAGCTGCGGTGGCACCAGGAATGTCCCCTTGGGAAACAGGGACCGGGCGCACATGGGCGCAGACCTGGTGGCACCCGCGGGAGCCCTGGATGAGGCTTCCTGGGATGTCATCGGCTTTCCCAGCTCCTCAGCCCCATTCCCACCGGGATCTACCCAAGGAGCTCCGGCACGGGGGTGCCGATGTCCCCAGTGCCCTATGGCCCTGGCACAGGGATGCAGCAAGGCACACATGGGCGCTGGGATCAGCTCCATGGATCCCCCCGGGAGGCACCCGGATTGCCGGGCAAGGGCTGGGAGCTGAAAGCTCTGAACTCTTCACTTTTGAGTTTTAAAATATTTTTTATTTTGGGCTTTTTCCTTCGGTGTTTGATGTCCAAGTGCTGTGTTTGTTCGTGTGATGAACCCCCCTCCACCATCCACGGCCCCTTTGCTCCCGCAATCGGAACCACAAACTCCTCATCCCGGCAGCCTCCGTCCCAAACCTGGACATTGTCCCGTGGTCCCCTGGTCTCCGGGCACCCCGATGGCAACAACACGAAAAAAAACCAAAAGAACAAAAATACCAGATTTCCCCCCAGAACAGAAACGGACGGACAAAAATAAGCTAAGACATTACGCACAGCAACGATACACGGGGTAAATAATAATCCGATGTCGGAGCTGGGGACGGCCAGCCCGATCCGGTGCCCTCGGACTCGGCTCCAGCCGCCGACATCCAGCCCTGGCCGTGCTCCCTGCTCCCTCATGGACATGGCAGCATCCTGGAGCTGTGCCGGGGGGGAGCCGCTATCCTGCCCGTGCCATGGTGCTGCCCCAGCCTCCCGCCTCCTCGGGAAAAGCGCCGGCTTCCAGGTCTTGTATCCCGGCTCCGAGCGGTGGCAGCTCCAAACAGGCTCAAGTGCAGGGATGGAGTGATGGATGCGGGCGGAAGGCATGTGGAGGAACCTGCATCCCGCAGCCTCCGGTGCCGGCAGCTCCTGTTTGCAGCATCCCGCAGCTCCCGGTTGCAGCATCCTGCAACCACCGGTGCTGACAGCTCCTGGTTGCAGCATCCTGCAACCACCGGTGCCGGCAGCATCCCAGTTGCAGCATCCCGCAGCTCCCGGTTGCAGCATCCTGCAACCACCGGTGCTGGCAGCTCCCGGTTGCAGCATCTGCAGCCACCGGTGCCAACAGCTCCCGGTTGCAGCATCCTGCAACCACCGGTGCCAACGGCTCCCGGTTGCAGCATCCGGCAGCTCCCAGCTGCAGCATCCTGCAAACACTGGTGCCAGCAGCATCCCACAGCCGCTGGTGCTGGCAGCATCCCGGTTGCAGCATCGCGGAGCCTCCAGTGCCAGCAGCTCCCGGTTGCAGCATCCCACAGCCACCGGTGCCAACAGCTCCTGGTTGCAGCATCCCGGAGCCACCGGTGCCAGCGGCTCCAAGCTGCAGCATCCCACAGCTCCCAGTTGCAGCATTCCGCAGCCACTGGTGCCAGCAGCTCCCGGCTGCACCGTGCAGGACTCGGCGGCTCTCGGAGCGCACGGACTCGAGGAGATGCCCGGAGGTGGCGGTGTTTCCTCATCCCCGTGCGCTGCCTCCCCGCTCCCGCGCGCGGATCCGGCGCCTCGGAGCACGGAGCAACCCGGAGCGCTGCAGCCCTAAGTGCTGGGCACGGGGCGGCCGCGGCCCCCGAAGCGCCTCGGAGAGCAGCGGCAAGTGCTAAAGATCCCGGAGCGGCGCCTAAGTGCTGCGCGGAGGCCGGAATGCCGAGGAGGCACCATGGAGCATCCCGGCGCCGCGGCCGCCCACCCCTCCGGATAAGTGCTAGGGCCGGCGGGCAAGCGGGAGCCCCGTTCCCGTGCCGAAGGGATGCGGGGAGCCAGGGACGTGCCGCATCCGTGGAATTTCTCCCCGACCCGCGCCGCCTCCGGATATCCCGGGCTCTCCGGAGTGTGGACGAGGCCCCGATTCCCGCGGTGCCGTCAGCCGCTCCCGGAGGTCGCACGCTCCGGCGACGCTGCCCACGGCGCCGCGCCGGCCCCGAGGGTTCATTAATAAATAAATAAATTAAACAAGGGAGACGGGGCCCTCGCGGGCCGCGGACGGGGGCTCCCGCGGCGCTCACTGCACCGGGGCGCACGGGGGAGGTCCCTCTTTTTGGGAGAAAAATGGGCGATCCGGGGTGGCCGCCTCTGGCTGCTCCTCTCCGGAGCCAGCGGGAGGGACGTGGTGGCATCGGATGTCCCCAGGGCCACGCGGTATCCGCAGCTCTTCCAGCTTATTGCACGATGCGCGCGGGCGCGCGGCACTTCTCCGGGGCGGCTTCCTTCTCCTTCATCCCCCCGACATTCCCGAGGGATTTCTTTTTTTTGTTTTGTTTTTGTTTTTTTTCCGACACTGGTTCTTCATACGTAAAAAATAATAATAATTATAATAATAATAATAATAAAATAAAAACAGCGGAGGAAAAGTCGAGTCCGTCGCTTGGGAGCAGGGGATGGGGGGGCAGCACCAGCCAAGAGTCTAGGAGCATCCACACCGGTCAACCACCATTCCCGGGATCTTGCCGTAGATGATCTGCTGTTTGTCATTGAAGTAAAGCATGTTGATAGGGGACATTTTGGTCGGGGTGCAGCAGGGTCCCGCCGAGCCCCGGGGATTCGCCTGTTGCACCAGGTGGGTGTGCGGGTACTTCTGCATGAACATGTACTCGCACTGGCCCGAGCAGTAGTTGGCTTTGTATCTCTTGGGCGCGATAATCCAGTCCCAGCCGAAGGCCTCGAAGTCGACGGTGAGCGGGTAGCGGCAGCAGCGCGACTCGGTCGAGTGCTCGTCGCAGTCGAGGCCCAGGTTGCGCCGCGAGCGCTTGTTGTTCTCCAGCACCCGCAGCTCCATGAAGGGGTGCTGGGGGGAGAGAGGGGAGCGTGAGCCCGGCGCCGGGCACGGCCATGGAGCGGTCCCCGTTGGAGCTGGAGCCGTCCCCACTGGAGATGGAGCTGACCCCATGGGGCTG
>VWPW01022809.1:0-14901 GCA_013389825.1 Crypturellus undulatus
CCAGGCAGGCCGTGGGCACGCACACACGCACGCACCGGGATTTTCCCATTAAAGTCAGTGAAATGTGGGGTTTGCCATAGCCTGCCCTTGCCAGCTGCCTGGCTCACGCACCAGCAGCTGCCCAGGCAGGTGCCCAGGAGCTCGGCCGGGCCGCGGACAGGGGCCGCATGGGAGCTGCGTTGGACGGGAGCTGCTGGCTCCTCCGGAGCCTCTCCCTGCAGCCCGACAGCCAGGATGTTCCAGGCGCCATCCCTGCCTTTCCCTGCAGAGCCCTATCTGTGCCAGAGCGCTCCCCAGAACGTCCCAGCGTGGGGACAACATCTTCCAGCAGTGGGAGCTGGTGTTGATACAGACTCCACGGGTGCCTCTTGCCCGTGCAGGTCCCCAAGCAGCACCTGAGCCCTCACCAGGGGCACCAAAAGGCGAGCGGAGGCCCCTGCAAACCAGCTCCGCTGGCGCTTCCTCGCCCCGTGCGCCCTCCAGATGGAAAAAGCCAACAGGGAATTATTTTTGGCAAAGGGTTTTGCCAGGGAAATAGGTTCCCCTGGCAGCACAGCCGCCCCGGGAGCAGCCTGCGAGGTGCCCACGGCCCCGGGACGCGTGTGCCAGCAACCAGCCCTCACCCAGCGCCACCAAAACCCCTCTGTTCCGGCCCAAAACTGGCACAGGCATCCCCGGATGCTGCAGGGGAAGCGCACAGTCCCACCGCGCCGCCTGCCTTCTCCACCCGCTGCCGCAGGAAGTCAAGTCCTAAGAGGATTTTTTGTCTTAGACAACAAAAATAAAATCCCGCTTTCCGGTAGCTATAAAAATCCTACGGAAAAACTTTCTCCCGCTCCAAGCGGAGGCTTAGAAACGTTTTGGCTCACTTGGCCTTGGCACAGCCACAGCTTCCAGGACTGTAAAACTCTGGATTGCTGCGTGGGCTCAATCCTGTTCCCCACCCAGAGCACTTTAACATGAGAGAGCACAACCAGGACATGGAAAAAACACAGGATGAGGGTTTCTCCACCTGATCCAACCACTGCCACCGACTCACTCCCTCTTGCCATGTGCATCCTCCAAGCCCTGGGAGGCTTTGCGGGTATCAAGCCCAGTGCAGGGGCTGCACGTGGCGCAGTGGGACAGAGCAGACGCTCCGTGTGGCCGGCAGCTCCTCTGCCCGCACCTGGCAGAGCTCGGAGCGGCTCTCCCACCGCTCGCACCCACCATGGGGATGGTTGGTGAAGGCCACATTGAAGTGAGCCCATCCACGGGTCCCACCTCATCTGCGGGGTGCTTGGGGACATCCCAAACCCGCTTTGCCTTCTCCTAAGAGCAGCAGGGAGTGAAAGGGGGAGGAAAACGCACTGCGGGAAACGTGCACGGGAGGCACCGAAGGTGCCGCGCACCTCCCGGCAGGAGCCAAAACCTGCCAGGCAAACAGCCTCGCTCGGGCGTTATTTAAATCCTTTCACCTCTCTTTATGCCCTTCCTCGGAGCCAAAGCGTGCGCTTTGAAGAGAGGCGAAATGCAAATGCAGTGAGGTGGGAAGACACAAACAAGTGCAAACCCTGTGCAAGGAGAGGCCGCGACGCAGCAGCCTCGGCGTGACCGTGCGCCGCGGGTGAGAGCAACGCGGCGCCTCAAGAGTGCTCCAAAAACACCCGGGGGGCCTCAGCAGAGGCCTCGGCGGAGGTGACAGTCACTCCCTGCTGGTCCCTGGCTCCCGGCTTGCCATGTAATTAAGGAATTGGAGGTGGCGTCGCCAGCCTGTCCTCTGCGGTGCGGCCCGTGGGCGCCTGCCTGGTGCCCTGCTCAAGCTGCGGGTTAAAGGTTGTGACTGCGGAGGGAAGAGAATAAATAGATGCAAAAAAAAATAAGAATAATACAGGGCAGAGACGCCAAGACAATGACAAGGCAGGGGTTTCACGCACGCCTTTGAAGAGCAGGTGCTTTGATACCTGGCTGAGCACAGGCGTGGGTATTAGGTCCAGCCCGAGGGCCACAGGGAGGCTTTGACTCGGGGAGGGTAGGACAGGCGCTGTCTCCATCCGCCCGTCTCGGCCACGGGGACAGCGTCTGTCCCCAGGCCCTGGCGCCTGATCTGGCCTTTTCCATTGCCCCTGCTGCTCTCAATGGTATCCAGTGCAGAGTGTTGCCCCGCAATGGGATTTGATGCCCGGGTACGTCTTTCAATTGGGAAATTTGGCAGAAAAGTGGGAGTGCGTCAGCATGTGCCAGCACAGCAGAAGAGCTAACCCCACCTTTGCAAGCAGAGCAAAAAGCAGCACTCAAAGAGACGTGCCAGGAGGGTGTCTCCAAGCGAGCAGGAGTGGGATGCACCCACGCCGCAGCGGAGTGGCGGGCACCTGCACCAGGCGGGCAGAGCAACGGGAGCCAGGAAACGTTCACGTTATCGCGGGTCCCTGCTGTGACAGTCCCTGTTTACACGTGCATGCGCTCGCGGCATCCCCCCGTACTAGCACAATGGCTCGAGTACTCCTCTTCCTCCCTGGATAGCTGGGATGCAGATCACGCTGCGTCCTGCTTTCCCCGGTAGCTCCAGCAGCCTCCTGGGGTGGCCCGGAGGAGGCAGGATCCGCGTCGGAGGATGCATGGAAGTGATGGAAGGGAGGTGGCGCCTCTTCCCCACCGCCCCTCTGCCTTGTGCCAGCTATGGATCATCCCCTGAGAGGGCTCCATCTTGGCCAGAGCTGGAAGGAAAACGTCCTGGCTAACTGGAATGGAATAAAGTGCCCCCAGTTGCGTCCGCAGGGAATTCAACCAAGCGCTTTGCTCCCACACACACACGTCACCAGGATCTGGTGGAGCCCAATGACAGCAACAAGCCCTCCTACCAAAGGAATTCCCACTGCTGTTTTCATGCTTGCGGGATCACAAGGAAACAGGTCCCTTCTACCCATCCGGATTCATGTCCCCGGCTAGGTCTGGCACTGCCATCTCCCGGGGTCTGTCCTGCCTTCGCCCTGCTCACTCGGTGTTAACGGGGCTATTCCGGCAGCTGCATTGTCTTTTTGGGTGCCTGTCCCGTGGCAAGCGGGCACAGACCCACCAGATCGCTTCAGTTAGGCTCTGAGTTACTTATGGCCACCGGGCGCACTTCCAAATACTCCATATCTCATTGCACGCCGTGGGGAAGCACAATCTCGGCTTCCCCACAGTGTGCAAATAAATCACATGGGAGGGGGAAGGAGAGAGCCAAACAACTCCCAAATCTCTCAGAAGCTCCTCAGAAGTCCCAGCTGAGGTACTGGAGAGCAGAACCACACATTGCTGCTGCAGAACACAGAGCAAGCGCTGACCTCCCAAGTCCATGGGATTTATCTGCTTGAGACCCTCCTTCCCATTTGGCTCTGAGAGATGGGATTTGGGGGATTCAGGAATTTCTGCAAGTTAGAAAACTCTTGTTCAGCAGTGATCAAGAGCTGCCACAGAGCCTGGGTGCTGATCTGAGCTCACCCTGCTCCAAGTATGTTCCCCCTCACTGGCGAATCATCTTACAATGCCTGACCCCAAGGACCATGGAAATTTGCTTGGGTGCCTATGGAAGCAGCTTGTGGTCAAGCCCTTGAGGACTGATGCAGACCCAGCTCCGCCAGGAGCTCCAAAGGATACGGTTGGCCAGAGCCACCCCACAACGTGGGTTGTCGAAACCTGGAAGGCAGCATTTAAAAAGCGATGGAGCAGGGGGAGGAGGAACCAAATAAAAGGGACATTTTACTTTGTGCCAAGAACCAAGGGTAAAATCTCATTTGTCTGTCTCCCGCGGCCTTAGCACTGGGGCTTGGCCATCCTGCAAGGAAAGNCTCTCCCGCGGCCTTAGTGCTGGGGCAGCGCTGGGGCTTGGCCATCCTGCAAGGAAAGCTCAAGGCTGCTGCCCACCACGTCTCACCCGTTGCAACCCACGCACACGGGCACGGGTTTCTTTGCCACGGCTTCCCAGCGCTGCCCTGGTTTCAACAGAAGCCCAGCAGGTCTGCAGAGGAAAGAAATCCACGCGGCTCNCGTTGCAACGCACGCACACAGGTTTCTTTGCCCCAGCGCTGCCCTGGTTTCAACAGAAGCCCAGCAGCAATGCAGAGGAAAGAAATCCACGCGGCTCCAGTAAACGCTTCATGGCAAATGTTAATTTTCAGAGCTAAAATATTCATGAGGATGGAGCCGCGGAGGGAGCGTGCGGCTCATTCGGAGCGCTCCCCAGGGCTCTGCAAGGGCACCCGCTCCCTTCCCTGGAAGCTTTATCCATCACCTGGATGTTGGTGCGGTGGGAAGCGAGTGGGATCCTAACCAGGTGAAGGGGCGTGCAGAAGCAGCGGTAACGCTTCCCAAAACAAGGCAAGGAGAGGGAAACGCAAAACCTCTCCCCCATCCTCTGCCCTTTTCCCTGGACATGACTCCCCTCTCTTTGGTTCTCTGCCTGGAGGTACCTCTGGCGCTTCCCAACCGGACCACGGGCGGTCCCAGGACCGTGCCCAGCTCCTCATCATTGCGGAGCTGTTGGCACCGTACCTGGACCCCAAGTGCCCCTCAGGGCACTTGCTCCCATTTTCCAGATGTGGCAGCTGAGCAATGAACCTGCCCATGACGGCCAGGCCAACGTGTCCTAAACCAGCACCGTGCTCTCAGTGTCACCTTGGAGCATCTTCCCTTGAGCATCTGCAGGGGATAAGGAGCCTCCGACAGAGGGAAGACGCTCCAAAGTCTCTCTTGCTCCCTGTTATCCAAAAATCATCACCCCTTTTCCCAGAAGGAGCCACAAAGGCACAAACAGTGTCCTGCAAACGTGGCTTGGGCCTCCCCATCGTGGACACCGAGGGCTCGGATGCAGCACGGGGAGGCACGCTCGGAGGCTGGGTTTGCAAGCCCTGCACATTGGGGCCTTGCAAGAGCCCTCCAAGCCTCCACTGCGAGATAACGTGATTCCAGCTCTGCTTTCGACAAGGGGAAGGAATTTTCTTCCCCGGGAGCAGCTTGGGGAGGGGGCGAAGCACCGGGGCCGCGGAGGAGAGTTCAGCCAGGGGCCGCTTTTAAGGAGAACTGGTGTTTACTTCCCCAGACAGCGAGTCTAAACAGAGCGCGAGGCCGCGCTGCCGCGAGCGCCCGGGGCCGCCGCGGGCAGTACCCAGCTCCACGGCTGCCCCCGAGCCGGGGGGCTGCACAGGGACCCCCGAGCGCCCGTGCCGGCTCCGCAGTGGTTCCCTCCGGAGAGGGCCTGGTCAGGGGTGCGCGGGAGGCTGGATCTGGAGCCCGTCCTGGCCTTATATGGCGATTCTCCGCGTTGAGCCGCTACCCACCCCAACGCGGGGTCTGGAGCTGGCAGCAGCTCCCTCCTCGCTGCCGCTTTCTCCTTAACCTCTTTGCTGCCGATGGGCTCAGCGCGGGCACGTGACGAGGGAAAGCTGCGCTTAACGCGCAAAAAATCCTCCCTCCCCTCCTAGCAGGCGGGTGGGAGGAATACATGATAATAGCCCGAGCCCATCTGCTCACAGCTGCCAGCATGGCATCTTCCCGACCAAGAGGCACGGGAGTCAAAAGGGAGGCAAATATCCCCGGCATGCGAGGGGGTTGTCCTGGCAAGGAGCCAGGGAGCAGAAGCCCGGCGGGCGCTCGCTCCACGCTCGCAGCAGGGAGGGAGCCGGGTCCAAGGCCTCAGCGTGCAAGGGGGTTGGACAGAGCGCATGGTCTTTGGGGTGGGACGGAAAGGAGGGCATCGTTTGCATTCTGATATTTAAACGTTAAATTGCCGGGTGGGAAATTGGCCTCGCTGACTTTAGGCTCCAGCCCTTGGTGTTGGAGAGGAGCTGGATGGTGCCAGGTGGTGTCTGCGTTGCGCCTGCCTGGCACCAAGGACTCACTGAGCCGCAGGATCCACCAAAGTGACCCGGAATGCTGCTACGAACACCAGGAGATGCCAGCTGGGGACATAGCCCAACGCGTGTGTAACACAGCAAGGGACATGGGAGGTCTCAAGTGACATGGGATAAACCCGGGCATGGGAATACAAGGAGAGTGATGGGGAAAAGGACCGTCCATCCTCGCTGCTAACGTTGGCCAGAACGGTGCTGCTCGCTAGCAAAGCCAAGAAGCTGCCCAAGCGATTTGCACTGCTATTTTTGGTGCACTCTCCCAGAAAACCCCAGTAATGTGGGGAATTAGTGAAGAATCCTGACTGCTGAGGTGGCATGAGGCTTTGTGATAACAACACGAGTCTCACCCTGACCATACTTCTGCACATGGACAACGTGCCATCCTCCTGAGGTCCCTCTGCTGTCACTCCTGTGCAAAGGGCTTCAAACCTCAAAGCACGAGACAAGGGCACATCCAAATGAGAGCTGCTGCTAACCACGCTCACCAACACTGTGTTGTTGGGAGCCACCAGAAGACCATTAGGTGGATGTTTCCTTCCCACTCCATTCCCCAACTTCTCCTGTTATCTGGCTGCGGGAACACAGAGTGATGGAAAAGCAGGAGCCCTTGCAACTGCCCAGAATGGGACTTGTCACTCCAGGGCCTTCCAAAGTCAACAGCGGCAGTCACTGAGAGGAAAAGTATCCAGGCTCTCAGCCACGGAATGAGTCTCTGGGCTCCGATAAAGGAAACAGCCTTAACCCTCTCTCCCTTAAGCAGCTGAGCGCAAATCCAGGCATAGAAAGAAGTATCACCCCTATTCCCAGCACAACTCGAGAAACGGAGCAGGGGGGAGGCAGGGTGGGATGCTCATAGGGACATCTTGGGATAACCTCCTGCAAGGCAGGATCGAGATCCTAGCACGCTGTCGCGGAAAGCCCAGGACTGGAGCGCTGCAGCCCGCTCAGAGCAGGGCGAAAGCAACGGTAGGGAGAAAAAGCCAGTGCAGCCCCAACTCTGCGACCCAACACCTCCTGCGACCCAGGAGCGCAACGTGACCACTGTCATCCACACTCAGACTTGATCTACTCCATGGCAAGAGCATCAGCCCTGGAAGCTGAGGATCTAGGCAATTCCTGGTCCTCATAGCTTGTCACATACTGGCTGGGGAACACCAGCCATGTGGCCGCCTTGCTACTTTGCAGCTCCATCATAAACTTAATTTCTGCCAGAGCTGCTGTTCTTCAGCGTTCAGAAGAACACAGGGCTCTTCTCTGTGCCCCACAGGGCTGCCCAACGTCTGCAGAGAATTGCTGTCCCCGCAAACCCCCTGCATGGGAAGGTCCCTCTGGCCGGGGCTTCGTGCTAGACACGCTCCGTGGTGGCCACGTTGTGCCCAAAAGGGCCTGGCTGAATCAGGGGAAGGCTCCACTTAACAACCCAGAAGTTGGCACTGCCAATGGGTCACGGCCATGGGAGTGACTGTGGCACAGGCTCTCTTAAGACCTTGGCTTTTGAAACCAGCTTTGGGCAGAAAAACTCTGGCAAGAGGGAAAATTCCCAGGTTCGAAATCCTTCAGAGTGCTAAGAAACGGTGCAAAAGACATTTCAATGAAAAGGGTTTCACTCCTTGGGAAAAAAAACCCCACCACCACCAACAAAAAAGGCTTAGAAAATGAACCAAGGGCAAAGCTCGTACTCACTGCCTGGTTCTGGAGCCAGTGTGCTTGCAAAGCAGGAAAATGCTGCCGCTAATGCAGGCTCCAACATTGTTTAGAGCAACAAATGCCACTGGAAGAACTCCCAAGGTCTTTTGTTCGGCTCTGCTCTGACCTCAGGGCAACTCCCGCCACGGCCAAGAGGCATCGGAGATGCTGCCACCCCTGCAGCGCTGGGACGTGCCGTGGAGCACACGGAGGGGACCGAGAGAGCCGGCGCCAGGCCGGGATGGCCCGAGGGGAAGCAAAGGCAGGAGCAGCGCTGAGCGGTTGGGGTTTGCACATCCACGCGTCTCATCCTCGCATGTCTCAGCACACGAACTGGGCACCCGCTGGGTCACACGAGGCCACTCGCTGCATATGACACCCAGAACAGGACCACACCCGGGAAAATGAAAATTGGGAATTCAATTCAATTGGGAATTCAGGATCCAGCAACCCCACAATCCCTCTACACATATACCTGACATACACGACACACACACCCATAGGACAGAGAAGCAGGCAGAGGTGCTCATGTTCCTTGTCACAGCTGCCCAAAGGCACCTTGGCCATGACCTGGGCTTCACATATTTAGGATCTTGCCTTATGCTGGCCCAGGGAACCGCACAACAGAGCTGGGAGAAAGATGGTAAAGGTTTCCCACAGTAAAAGAGCAAATAAAACCGCAAGAAATTTCCTGGTGTCTCAGGAGAAGGGTAAAAAAAAACACTTTCAGTTCCAAATGAACTAGAAATTTTCATTTTTCCACTAAGGACTAAAATCAAAAAAAAAGGGAGCAAAAGAGGCACTATTTTCTATTTTTTTGGTGAACAAAGTCAGCAGAAGTTCTCAGCAAAGCTTGATTAACCTATTCAGCCAGACATGGAGTTAAACCAAGTTAAGCCAACTACATCAGACTGGTGAACAGGGCCAAGCTGTCAAAACCAAAGTGCAGGAACAATCCTTTAGTGGGCAAAGCCCTGTCTGGGCAGAGCTCCCTCCAGCAGCAGAGATCACTGGGGAAAACTGCCTTTTTCTTTTGTTTCGTCTCCTCTGCACTCAGCAGAACTGAAACTTCAGCCCATGCCTTCACGTGTGTTCCCAGGGAGATCACGTCCAAGTCGAGTGAACGGCTGAAACTCAACTCACAGGTGTTAATCCTCCACGTGGAGATTCCCACAAACAAGCGATTTTCCTTCCTAGTAATCTCAGAGGATTTAGAGCGGGGAAAGCCAATTTATTCTTGTTCAACGCTCTTCCTACCCCGCGGATCATATGCAGATAAGCCCAGCACCTGCCTCCGTTTCGTTCTGCAGTCAATTCACCAGATCCATCACGGCTGCAAGAACACCCAGCCCGGTTGTGTCCCACGCCTCTGATTTCATGGTGCTGAAGGGGCTGCAAGGGCTGCGGTTACAGCAGAGCATCAGCGCGGCTCTTCCTCTGGGAGCTGGTGAGAAACGCAACGCCGACCTCCACAGCGGAGATTTCAGATGAATGAATTTGCATTTTCAGTAGCAACCTACGCTTCCCAGCATCGGCCAAACCCAGAACCGCCAGCTCTGCCTTCGACGTGCCCTGTCACCCAAAGCCAGTCCCTACCATTCAACCGCATGGGACAGCAGTGGGCAGCGTGGGGCTCCTTGGTGCAAGGACACCAAGCGGGTGGACAGGCAGAGACAGAGCCAGCGCCAATATCCAACAGAAAGAAACCAAAGCCAAGTGCAGCGAGGAGCTACCAGCTGCCCTGCAGCCCAGGATTTCCAAGGCAACAGTGGGTTTCTGAGCGTGGCCTGAAGAGCTGCCCTAACGCAGCCGTTTCGCACGGCTCAGCACCCACTCGAGTCTCTCACACACCCCTTAGCAGGGAGTCCCCCAAGGCCCCTCTTCACACCGGAGGACTCTCAATGCAGCATCTTGAGCACTCACGGAATCACACCAGGAGGGGGAGGACAACCCTCCGGAGACCGCGGCCACGTGTGGGTCGAGCAGATCTAGCAAAAGATCCAGTGGAGATTCAGGCAACTCCCACAGGCGGAGATGCCTAAGTGGAAGTTCTTCAATTCTGCCAAATTAGCCTGGAAACCTCATTACTCTCCAACGCTCTTCCTACGACCTTTCCAGAGCTTCCTGCCCGGCTGGGAATACCATGCGGATGGTCTCTCAGCTCGCTCCAGGGTCTGCAGATGGAGCTGGAAAGGGAAGTGGCATTTGCAGAGGTAAAACCAGAGCCTGCCGGCACACACGCTCTCCCTCCCAGGCTCGGCTTGCCCTGGGGCTCAACTTTGGGTTTTGTTCCAGTTAAGCCCATTGCCCTCCTTGGTGACCAGATCTGGAAGGAACACAGGACGTTTCTGGAGGCCTGAAGCCGGGTGCCCCAGCCAAGCTTCAGCCTTGTCCTCCACACACACTGTACCTCATTCCTAGAGCCCCATCCCTGCTCTGCTTCATCCCCCCGCGCAGCTCCCGGATGAGCTGGGGCTCTGCAGAGCTCTCCACACTTTACAGAGGCAGCCAGAGGGCATTTTCCAACCTTCGACCACTGGCCGGCTCAGCAAACCGTACAAAATGGGAGGCTTTTGGGCCAAAAAAAAGAGACAGCTTCAAGGAACAAATCAACAGGCCAACTCCCAACAGGAGCACACGGCTGTTGTTGGGCAAGGAGACAATACGGGAACAATCAGAGCTCTGTTGCGTTGCCCCTCACAAGGAGACGGCTGCCAATCCAGCTCCAGGAGAAACCTTGGAGGGCGGCGTGAGGAGCTGCAGCCGGGGAGCTGCGGGCTGGGCCCGGCTCAAAGCTCCCTGCTTTTTCCCAGCACCGCTTCCCAGCTGCACAGCCCACGGGGGAGCAACCGGCAGCACCGCACGCACAGGGCTGGGCAGGCGAGAGGGGGAACTAGGTACACGTTGGGAGACGGAGCGAATCCCGGCTCCCGGGGAGCTGGAGCAAGCAGAGAGGTGGCCCCAGGGGGAGCGGGGCTTTGGATCCCAGCCACGGCCAGGAGACGGAGGCTGGGAAGCGTGGGCAGGGCTGCAGACGCCGTCCCCGCGGGGCAGAGCCGCGGAGCGTTTCCGTGCTAAACCCTGTGCTCCCGCTTCCACGCTAAACCCCCTGCTCCCGTCTGCCTCCTGCACTCTAGGCAACGCAGAGGGAAGCAGGGTGAGAGGAGCGGGGCCGCGCAGGCCACTGAGGTCCCTTCCTCGCAGCATCTCCTGTGGGAGAAGCGTTGCCACCGGCAGCACCTCCGGGGCCTGCACCCGCATCCCCTGGCTTCGCCCCCTGCCCCAGCGCAGCCCCCGTTCTGCACACTGCAAAACATCCCCTTCCTCTACACAGCTGCTCCGTCCATAATCCCTTCCCCAAATGGGAAAGCAGCCAGAAAAGGGGAATCAAAACCCTAATTACATCCCAGCAGCTCCACGGCACCCTGACGATCTGCTAGGACTTTATCGACGGAGTTGCAACGGGACTGAGGAAATAAGGAGGAAACTGCCAAGGCTCTGTGTGCTCCAAACACCTCTCCAGCTGCAACTGGTGGAAATCCTATGTTTGCTCAGGATGCAGGATGTGTCCTTGCCCCTCTGCATCTCCTCTCCCCATGAGGTCCCCAACACCTGCAAGACACGGTCACCAGCCCCCAGGACAGAACCCAAAGCCCCCCGCATGGCACCAATCCGAGTAATTTTATCATACAGCATCAGACAAACAAGTTGCTGGATGATGCTGGAAGAGGCAACAGGTAAACGTTAAGTTATTGTGCGGGTGCCTTACCTATGGTGGCCTCACCTTTAGCAAAACCGACTGGTTGGTTTCATTTTCTTGTCTATTTGCAACCTGGTTTTGGTGATCACAGGGAAAAAAAATCATAAACTGCAGATCAGGTTTCAAACGGAGAGGGCAAAAGCAGAACATAACAAGTAAACAATGGTAAAAAATGATGAAATCTTGCAAAATACCTATTAGAAAACATACATTTGCACACTATTACCTAGTCTGGCACGAGGGACAGCAAAAATGTTGGCATTTTTGCTTCTCTACCTTATTGATCTTGCAGCCCTCAGGAACTCTATTACCGTGAGCAATAATGAAACCTACTTGCAAATTTTTATCTTTCATCAGAAATTTCTCAAACGAGAGTAATGAAAGCTGGGAGACTTTAATGAAAATCTTGCTTTTGCAACCCAGAGCAAAGCTCTTTATAAAACCCACCGAAGACGGTCTGTCTCCACGCAAGTTTTAACCTGACAGTGTCCCTTTTGCACAGCCTCCAGAAGCGATGAATAATGCATGGCTCGGGTAAAGCAGCAATATAATATTCACTAATGGTTACCATAACAGAGAAGCACGGGCTGGGAATAAGTAATTTATTAACCCCGAACCGTGTTGCTGCTTGAACGGAGCACACACGTCGGCTCCGGGTTCCCAGCGCAGTTTGCTCGGGAAGCGGAGCGAGGGCGCGCGGAGGCGGCACGAGCGGAGCCAGCCCTGAGCATGGGGGTGCACCAGGGCTCGCAGCTGAGACCCCTCACGCTCATCACACCTCCAAGATCCCCCAAAACAGCAGGGTAGGAGCAAGATGCTGACGGGGGAGGGAGAACTTGTCTGCTGGCGAGGCTGGAGGAGACCACCAGGCCACGGAGCCACGTTCACCTCTTCCTCCTCCTCCTCTTCGGCAGGAGAGGATGGGGGCCCATGCAGCAGACGTGGGAACGCCGGGATGCTCCCAGCCACCTGTGGGAAGCCCCCAACCCCGGCACCCGCCTTGGGCTCTGGCCGCCTTCTCGGGCGTGCCAAAATCTGGCCGGAGCCTCTTCTTGCAGCTCCCCCCATCCTTCCCTCGCGGCTGGATTCCTGCCTAATTGAGTATTTATTTATTCCTGCATTTTCCCAGCTCTTCACACACACTCGCGCACGGGAGGAGGGAGAGAGAAGTCCACGCAGGCTCCCAAGGTGGACCCGAAAATGCTCGGAGCAGGGCTACCCCTCAGCTCCTCGGAGAAGCGGGACAGAAGCAGCGCTGGGAGGAGACAGGAGAGGAGCTCATGCAGCATCGTCCACCTCTGCGGCATTTGCATTGAGGAGGAATTAAAAAGAGCTGGAAATTGGGGCCGCTGCTCAAAAGCACCACATTTCATCCTGCATTTAGAGCACCCTAAAACCCAAGGGTGGAAACGCCAGCACGGCCCGGGTTGCTCACGCGAGCGCAATTTTGCGCACAGCAATTACTAGTGTCACCTCCCTGTCGTCTCTGACACCTTCACGTGGAGCTAAATGCCACCAGAGGCAGCTTTGACTTTTGCATTAACATTTTAAAACATGTCACGATTTTTGTTTCATAAAGCGCTTGCAATTACGCTGGCGGTCACGGGTGTGAAGCCGACATTCCCAGAAGTCCCGAAGAGACATCGGCTACAGCCAGTGCCTCTATCACTGTCCTCTATAAACCAGAAAACACAGGATTTTTGCTCACCTCATCAACGTCACCACTTTGTTAGATCTCAAGAGACGGAGGAGTAGACAAGGCAGAGAGGAGGACGGGGCCCCTTGGATCTGCCATTGCTGCTCCTGACACTGTAGGAGCGATTCCAGCTTTGGAACGTGCCCTCCGGACGGCAATAAGGGCTGCATTGTTTTCAGGAAGGAAGCACCTGGGCCAGGTCAGCGAAGCTTCCCGTTAATTAGGAGGTTGCTGGAAAAAATCAGGCTCTCCCAACTCCAGCATTGTGTCCTCTTGCCTTCCTTTAACTCCTTGAAACTTCCCACGATGGATGACTGAGGATCAGGGCAATTCCCAAGCTACTTGTGCAAGTGCTGAATGTCCCTCTCGGGGGACAGGGAAGGTGGTGTCGGCTTCTTGCACCCACCCTTGCACCCAGGGAAAGTGAAGAATGTGAAAGAAAGAGCCAGGAAGGAAAGGAGAAGGGAAGGAAATCTATGAAATCTCCCAAGGACACCGTTATGGGGTCTCCACACCAAATTTCAGTATCCAAAAAAAGGCTGGATCTCCATTAAGCAAGAAAGATGTTAATCTTTCCAACATCAATGAAGTGCTGGATCCACTTCCAAGCCTTCCAAAGCCTGTTAGGTGCCGGGGAGGGGGGGTCACAATAGGCAGATGGAGTGCCCTGGGCTTCGGGAAGGTTCATGGGGTTTTGTTTTCCCCCAAAAGCACTACTGGAAACAAAAAATGACAAATTCCAAGAGCTCCAAGCTCCACCTGGGACAAGTAATGTTTGCTGTCCCTACGTCTTGTATAGGGCGATCATCAGGGCACTGTGTCCCATCTCCTTCGCGCTCGGCCTTCTCGAAGCCCTGTCCTTCCCTCACTATTCCCAACCCTGGCCTATTCCTACTACGTTATTTTTGAGATATGTACTAAATATCCCCAGCACAACCTCACTACACATCATTTTCCATCCTCTTCCCCACTAAACTGGTGATTTTCCCTGCTCTTCTGACCGCTGCTGCCCATCAAATCAACCCCACACATCCCAAGTTGGCTCCGATCCAGGGAAATCTGCCATCGGCGCCAGGAGAGCTCCTGCCCTTCCCTGCACCGCCAGCTCCAGGCCGGAGCAAGGCCCCAAATGCAGCTGCGAGGAGTCGGGCCGCAGGCTCCACGCCCCATCCGTGCCCTGTTACACCAAATTAAACCAACGCGCAGGGAGCCGTTTTCCCCTCATTTGGNTGCACCGCCGGCTCCAGGCCGGAGCGAGGCCCCGGCTGCAGGCTCCATGCCCCATCCGTGCCCTGTTACACCAAATTAAACCAACGCTCAGGGAGCCGTTTTCCCCTCATCTGGGACCTAACCGAATTGGGAAAGCCAGGAAAAATGTCTCCTATGAGAAGTCGGCCACGGACAAAAGCTCTCTGCAGCGGGAATCCTGGCGGGCCTGGGAACGGCTCGACCGCGCTACCATCCTTCCTCCCCGCCACTCCGGTCGAGCCCTTTTTGTTTCGGCTTGTTTTAAATTTGAAACATGCTCCGAATTGGAGCCAAAAGCCTTTTTTATGCTAAAGAGAAACTGAAAGTCTCGCGGCTCTGGCAAGCAGAGCCCGACAGCAAAACCGGGGCTGCAGGGGGAAAGAAAAGGGGGAAAAGCGGCAGCAAAGGGAAAGGGGGGTACCTGGCTGGTGGATTTTCCAAGCCTTGTGCTCCCCCGGAGCAGCAGGGGGTACAGGGGAAGCTTGGAAGTGCTTAAGTAGCAAAAGGGGTGGAAAAAGTAAGGACAGGGAGGCCAGGATGTTTAAGGTTCGTTTTTAAATCCCTGCCAATGGCTTTCCATTCTGTGCCAAGAGTGAAGGGAACTGCTTTGATCTGAAAGAAAAGCAAAAAAAAAAAAAAAA
>VWPW01022819.1:0-13529 GCA_013389825.1 Crypturellus undulatus
AAAAAAGCTCCTTCCTTCCCCCTTTCCCTCCCGGCTTTTCTTTTCCTGGCTCGCCCTTTGTCTGTCTGCCTTCCCCGTAGTCTCCCTCTCTTGCACAGTCTTGCATCAGGCTTGGATGAGAAAGTGCAGCCATAAATGGCAACGCGCGGGGCCCGGGAGTTTGTTCCAAGGCAGTTTTCTCTCCCCGCCACCTTCGCAGCTCCCTGTGCTGGAGCAGGGCTGTTGTTTTTCCCTGTCCTGTCTGGAGATGCCAGGACAGTCTCTTTGGCTAGAGGAAAGAGGGGAGGATGCTGATTTGATGGGCTCCCCGCATAGTTCCTGGGATTGGCAATGAAGCCCTGGCACTTTGTTGCCCGATAGCAGCAAACTGAAGAGTTGGGGTTTTCGGAGGGCCAGGAATGAGCTTACGCGCCTGAGCCACCCCAGCCCTCAGGGGACATCAGTGCCCAGTGTGGTCCCCTGTGCCCCGTGCCGGGAATTCCCCAGGATGTCCCATTCTGTCCCCTGCTCATCCCGGCCCCGACGGCTGCAGTGGGATGAGCGCGAAGGTGTCTTGTTTGTAGCCCATGGAAACCAAAGGGCAAAACCACATTCCTGATGATCTGGCAAACACTGAGCAACAAAGCCCAGAGGATAAGGCAGATGCTGCACTCGCATTCCGGGCTGCTGGATCCAGACCCGGCGGTGCCGGTTCTGGAAGGAGGATTGGGGCGCTGGCACTCACGGTGCTTCTCGGGGCCACCCGAGGCACTCGGTTCTTCCCACCTTGTTCCTAATGACCTTGGTGCGGGCTGAGTTGTCCAGTCCTCAGCTGCCCAACGTGGCCCTGCCGCACTGTGCGGACCTGGAGCGCAGGCGCTATTCCCACGGGAGCATCCCTGCCCTGGGAGCTGCTGCTGAGCGAGCCGGGGCCGCCAACCCGCGGGGCCGGGAGCGCAGCCGTGCGGCCGCGTGTCCCTGGGGCCGGACAGCTGCTCCCTGCGCGTCCCCCCGCGGCACAGAGCGCCCTGGCCGCGGCGGCAGCTGCTCCGTGCGGCCCGGCCGGGCTCCTCCAGATGCTCCCGGATACTCGCGCGGCTGCTGCCTTCCCGCCGGCCCGCGGCGCTTCCTGCCCCACCGCTGCAGCCCCGAAATGTGGGGCAGGGTCCGGGGGAGCCGCGATGCTCCGCACAGGGCGGCTCTGCCCCCTGCCCTGGCGAGCTCTACACGCGGGTGGGTTTTGGGTGAGTTTTGCATGGGTTTTCGGTGGGTTTTGCATAGGTTTTGCGTGGGTTTTGTCCCCGCCGGGTGTTTTGGCGAGCGGGCTGGGAGGCTGCCCCCTCCGCTGCTGTTCTGCACTGAGTCCCGGCGGACACGGTGTCCCCGGGCCCTGCCCACGTATCCTCCTCCGCGGGCACCGGCCCGGCTGTGCCCAGGGAACTGCCCGTGTTGGGGTGTCTGGAAGCTGCTCCCCCGTGTGCCGTCCTGCCGTGTCCCTGCACGTGCCCTGGCAGGGAGCAGCATCTCTGGCGCCCTTTGCATGGCCCTGCAGTGACAAAGCGCCCGCTTGGGCACTGTCCCCGCAGCACCGGGGGTGTCCGGAGGGACCCCGCGCTCGGAAGGGGCCGCACAGCGTCCTCGGAGCCGTCCGGCGCCGCCTCTTCCTCATCGTGTCCGTGCTCTGCCCCGCGGCTCCGGCACAGGCCAAGGAGGGGACAGGGGGATGGAGGCAAGAGCTTGTCTGTGTCCTCAGTGAATTCCCTTCCCGCCGGGATGTCTATCCCAGCTGGAGGAAACAGCTCCAGACCTGGCACAGGAGCTGAGGTCCCTTTGGTGACATTAGTGCCCTGCGTGCCCAGGCCGCGTGGTGTTCGGGGCGCCGGGGGACACCGGAGCAGCTGGAGAGCTGGGACTAGGAACAAGATTGGCCCTTGCTGGAGTTTTGCCTCCCTGTTTTCCGTGAACGGTCTCTCCAGCAGCCTGTGCCAGTCAGGGAGCCGCGGGCGGAGGCTGGATGCTCCTCAAAGCCTCTAAATTCCCATTGGGATGGGGAGATCACTTGCAGTTCCCAGAGGCTATGGAGACATGGGGGCCCCCCAGAGATGTCCCCAAAGACGAGGCCAGTTTAGGCCCCCAAGGGCCACCAAGCAGGTGAGCGCCCGCCCCGTCCCTGGCAGGGAAGGTGCTCCGAGCCCCGGGGTGCTCCGTGCCCTGGGCCGCTCCATGCCGTCCGCCCTGGGCCTTGTCCTCACCCCTGCCCTGTTTTTAAGCCCCTCCAGGAGGAAGATCCGGATTCGGAAAACGAGAAGCCGGTGGTGAAGGAGCCGGAGGATGAGGATGGTGAGTGGCGGGGAAGGCTTGCGGGGAGGATGCAGCCTCTGAGTGCTTGGGGATGCAGAGGAGGGGATCGAGGTCCCAAGAGGAAAGGGAACTGTGAGAAAATGGGACCCTTGGAAGCAGAGCCCGGTGGAAGGGGAACAGGGGGCAAAACTGCTGCTGTTTTAATTGCCCCCAGGCAGCCCCTCGTGCCCCCCTCCACGTCGCACAGATGTCCCCGGGCCGCAGGGGCGGCTTTTGGCTCATTGGCATGGGGAAGCCGCCCAAAAAGCTCCTTGCTGGCGCCCAGGCGGATCTCCGGGGGCTTTAGCCAGAGCCCTGTTTAACTGATTAGTCAATTACTCGATTGGAACATGATTAATTGACTAATTGGGGTGACAAGTGGGCCTGTGAGGGAAGGAAACAGATGGTGACCAGCGAGAATGTGGCTGCAGGGGCTTCCTCATGGCAAGCGGCCTCGGGGACACCCATGTGGGGACATGGGCAGCGGTGGGGACGATCCCCCTTCCCTGCCCCACTTTCCGCCCGCCCTTCCCAGGGCGCCCGCGGCAATCCCTGGCTCAGGGGGATTAGGCCTAATGCTGCCCCGCGGCCAACCTTAATCCCGGGCGGCCCGCGGGCCCGCGAGTGGTTCGGAGCTGGCGAGGGGCAGGGGCCGCTCGGGAAGAGCCGCTGTAGTCCCCGTGCCAGGCTGCAGGGTGAGGTGACATGGGACACACGGGATGCCTTGCCCAGGGCATGGGGCATCCGGAGATTTGCCACGGGCTGACTCCTCTGCCACCTTATTTAGGGCGTTTCTTAGGTGTTTCCATGGGATAAAACACTCCATGTGGGTCTGCGAGGGGCCAGCTCTCTCCTCGCTTTAGCCTGTCTCCTACGTGTCCCCTAGGTCCTCACCCCATGGGNGCCCGCGAGCGGTTCGGAGCCACCGGCGAGGGGCAGGGGCCGCTCAGGAGGAGCCGCTGTGGTCCCCGTGCCGGGGTGAGGTGACATGGGACACACGGGATGCCTTGCCCAGGGCACGGGGCATCTGGGCATTTGCCACGGGCTGACTCCTCTGCCACCTTATTTAGGGCGTTTCTTAGGTGTTTCCATGGGATAAAACACTCCATGTGGGTCTGCGAGGGGCCAGCTCTCTCCTCGCTTTAGCCTGTCTCCTACATGTCCCCTAGGTCCTCACCCCATGGGGACCCATGGCCACCAGCAGGTCTGCATCTGCCGAGGTCCCCTGCTCGAGCAGAGCTCACCCGCGGTGTCGGGAGCGGGACCCGGCGTCCTGGGCCTTCTCCCGCCTCGGTGGCTCTGGTGGCGGTCGCGGGGAGGTGGCGGTGTTGGCGGTGCGCGCGGGCAGGAACGAGCCCCGCGGGCTCCCCGCTCCGAGCTGCTGCCGGCGCCTCCGCGCCTGGGCTCGGGCGCCCGCAATGCGAGGCAGGAAGGCGAAAGCCGAATGTTTTATTTAATATCAGCTCGCTGGGGCTCGCGGTAAGTAGGTCACCTCATACTTCTGGAGCCCACGTGAAAATCCCGCCTCCCGTTTCCCGTTTGTTTTCGGGCCGCGAGGAACGTTCCTGAGCTCCGTAAGCAGCCAGCGGTTTTGGAAGCCGCGTGCTGGCTCCCTGCTCACCGCGGCCCCGGGCAGCCGCCTCCTCTCCACCCTCCTCCCTGAAGTCCTTTCTGGTAGGGTGGCAATTACACGGCCCCTTTTTGGGCAGGCCAAATCCCAAATCTCGATGGATTTGGCAGAAAACCATGGGAGGGAAACGCTCTTAATTGTCCTTGAAAATCAGGAATGCTATACAGAGGTAATAAAACGGCTCCTGCTCTGCAGCAGGGTAAGAAACAGGATGCTACACCCTGTTTTTTTTATATTTTTTCCCATCTCCTGAAGCAGCAGCCGGCTGGATTTTCTTTCCGTGCATTTCTACGGTCACCCGAGGGGCTGATAAGCTGCAACGCGGCTGCTTGTTTGCAGCTGGCCAGACTTGTCGGTGCAGGGGTTTCCACCGAGGGAAGGGGGATTTGGCCGGGCTGTGTTGTTCAGGGTTTGTGTTCGGATGCTTGGAAAGGTGTTGGGGAAAGGGTCAGCCTCGCGTCTCCCTTAGGAAACCAGAGGATGTTTCTGGATTAGAGAAATGCACTGCGCCTTGACTCGCTCCCCTGACTGCAGCAGTGACCTGGCAGCGCCGGGGACGCCCGGTCCCCTATGTGCCCGGGCAGCCGTCACAACCCGTCCTGCAGATTTCCTTGTCGGCAAAACGAGGCTCCGACGTGCCCGTTGCATGGGAGTGCCCCAGGTCTGCAGCTTGGGCTGCAGCTCTGCATGAGTGAGTGCGGCTGGAAAGGGCCCAAATGAAGCAGTTGACCCTTAAGGATGGCGATGAAATCCTTAAGGACAGTGCGGGGAGGAAATGAAGGGAAGTAACTGGTGCTGGGTCTGTCTGGGTGTGAGAATGGAGAATGAGAGAGGCCGAGGTGTGTTTTTCCTTAGGGTAGACCTGTCACCTCCCCAAGCCTCTGTGCCACCGAGGCAGGACACTGTGGGCCTCCAAGCGCCCTGGTGTGGGCTAGAAGTGGCTTCTCGGGTGGTTGGGGACAGAGGATGGCTCCATAGGTTATACACAAGTTGGGGCTTTCCCTCCTGACACGAAACCCACCCTTGGGGTCCTGCTGTATCACCTGAGACATTTCATTTGTGGGTAACAAACAGCGTTTTGGATATATGCAGAGAGCAGGGTACCACTTGCCTTTGTGGACGCCTTAGAAGTAGCCGCTGGGCTACTCCTCAGAGACTGTGGAAAAAGCAGATGTTTGTGTGTGGATGTAGAAACAGCAGATGTTTGTGTGTGGATGTGGAAACAGCAACGTGAGACGGCTGGTTGTGAGGCTGCCCGGTCCTGCAGTCCTTGGGAGATAAAGGTGCACAGATAAAGAGCTCCCAGATAACCAGCAACGGCAACGACTCGAAGCATCCGCTCTTCCCGGGCTGCCCTTTGGGTTGACCTCCACTCCTGTTGTTCCCTGCCCATTTGCGGGAAGATAAACCAGAGGAGAGGTTTTTAAAAGCAAATAGTGCTGTAACAAAATCCGATTGGAAAAGGATCGGCTTTGGCTCAGAGTCCGTGAGCTTGAGCACTCTAATTAGCACAAGGTGGAGACTGAGGAGTCTGGGGTGGCTGGGAACATGGAGCAGAGCACCCGGGCTGGGAGAAGGGACCCGTTCCTCGTAACACGTGTCAGCTGGTGACAGAGGGAGGTTTGGTTGGTGCTATTGGGGTGGCCTTGGCTCAGCCCTGTTTGCAGCCTTGGGATCCGCAGCGTGGCCACCTCCTTCCTCCACCGGCGCTGACAACGGCTGCGATTGGGAAGGTCAGGGAGGGCTGATGGAGCGGCAGGAGCTGTGCAGCTCGTGGCAGCTCTGCTGGTAGCACTGTCTGTGAGCCCAGAGCATGGGAAGTGGCCCTGGATGAGGAGGGGGAGGCAGGAGGAAGGCAGGTCTGGAGCAGGGAAAAAAGCAGGAACTGCTGCAGGCTAATCAGGGCAGGATTAGCATGTCCTGATAAGCCAAGATGGACCTGCAGGGCTCGGAATCCAGGCAGAGCAGCAGCATATGCTTCCTGTGCTTTAGGATTTACTTGGATCCGCGTCCAAACAGAGCTGGTCGCGCATTGCAATCATCACAGTGGTAAAAATTCTGCAGCCTCGGGGGTTTCAGTGCGAGCTGCAGCCAGGACTGCTGCTGTCCCCTCCAGCCAGCACCGGCCTCGGTGCCCAGGAGGCTCTGGAGCCCAGTGTGACTGGGTCTGCTGGGACAACACAGCACCCGGGTGCGGGCTCGGGATGGGGCGCAGGGGAGCGAGTCCGTTGCCGTTTGCCATCGCTCTGCAGTGCTCCCTGGCTCACGTATCTCCTGCTCCTCTCTGTCCCTCCCTCTCTTTCTCGTTTTCCAGCTGCAAATGAGACCTTCTCCTTTAAGTACAGTCCTGGAAAGCTGAGGGGAAACCAGTACAAGTCAATGATGACCAAAGAAGAACTCGAGGAAGAACAGAGGTAGGTTGAGTTTCCTTTTGCTTCTTGCCCAACACCATCATGCTGGCCTCCTCGTGAAGCAGCTGGAGGGGTTCAGACCTCTCTCCCCACAAATTACGTTGGAGACTTGGCTCAATAATAACTCATCACATATTGAGTCCAGTCTTCTCCTACCGAGGAAGATGTGAGAATGAGTAGAAGAAATGCTGATTTAGGAGATGGAGACACGGTGGCTCTAGATTCATCTGGAGCTGTCCAAAATCCTTCTCTGATGCTTAGACCAAATTTCCCAGCTGATGCAGTTCCCTCAATCCCATCTTTTGAGGACCTCTTAGCTCTTCCTCTCCCTTTACATCGTGGATGGCCTCCAAACCAAGGATGAATGTATAGCTCAGCAGGACCTGAACAAAGTGACTGACTACAGAGCTTTAGGGTTCCCTGTGACTCAGGAAGAATGAGGAAGCCTGTGCCCAGGGCTGGCTTCTCGGATGCAGCTGTTGATGAGGTTGTGCTGTGGTGTTTACCTGGCAAAGAAAGAAAATAAGAGATTTCTCAGCAAATAAGTGAAAATGGATAAAGTTTACTGCACAACTTGACCCCTGCCTGCGGAATTGCCTGCCCTGTGCCAAAGAGCAACTTTCTAACGTGGACATTCCCACTGCCCGGGCTATACAAGGAAAATCAACTCTAACCTTGCACCGTGAGCTGCAAAGCCCTTCCCAAAGCTGTTACCAGTGTGCAGGTCCCCTGTCCCCCGTCAGCGGGGCTCTGCGCTCCCGCAGACATCAGACCCCGCGGAGGAGGGCTGTGCCCTACAAACGGTTCTGCCAGGCTGTTCCTAGCAGACATGGGTGGCTCCTACCTCTTTCCCTTTGGGAGAGCTGCAGGAGCTGATTTTCCAGCACAGCCTCAAGGCAAGTCTAGGAGGTGCCTCCAGCTCCCCTGCTTTGGAGATAACTTTGCTTCTGGGGGTAACTGCAAGCAGGGGCTGTTCCCTCCCTCGTTGTCCCTGCAGAAGGGCAGAGAGACCCGGTGCTGTCCCCAAGGGTGACCTTCTGGCGTCATCTGAGGAAATTTGTGGCCTGCGGTACCCCGGCAACCCGCACGATCTCAAGGTCTGCCACAGTCGGAATGGAAATCGGAGTGGAGCAGGGTGAGGGCAAGGGCAGAGGGATTGTATCGCGCCCCCGGATCAGGTGCTCTCCTGCTAGGCCAGCCTTGCTCCAAGGCCCTGCGCGCGCACGGGGCTATTGGGTGTTGCAGCTGGGCTAGCGGGCAAGGACAGCGCGGGAGGCAGCTGAATCCCTGTGAGCACAAAACGTGGGAGATGTTGGTGTTAGCCAGCAGGTTTGGACAGGAGGGAGCTTTCCAAGAGAGCTTCTCGGAGCAAAGGACGTCCCTTTCCCCTTCAGCCCCATCCTGAGCTCACCCAGAGGGGTTGTCCAGCACTAACGCATGAGTCCAGGACAGATTCTCTTGCTAGCGGAGCAGTTGCAAGGCTGAGGAAGGAAGACTTTCACCGTGGCTTTTCCCCTCTCAGCTAATCCTTTTGGAAGGAGACAGTAATTTCAGGATAGGGTCTCCATCTGGAAGGAATGAAGAAGCTGAAAATGAGCCCGTCGCCCTCTAGTAGCTTCCAGACTGTCCTGTCCTTGCTGTAAAAGCCCTGCTGTGTCCTGCCTGGTTAGCAGAGGTGTCCTGCAGCCCGTGGCATTTCTCTCCACCTTGCACCATATGATTTTCACGTCAGAAATTCCCTTCTCCCTTGGCTTCCAGGCTCCCAGCTGCCTGGGATCTTGGGCTTCACCTGCCTGTAGCACTGCTGGGAGCGAAGCTTTGCCAGGGCTGTGAGCTCCAGGGCAGCAGCTGAAGGGAGATCTGGTTCCTGCTGAGCTGATCTCACTGCTGGCACCAGGAAAGCTGCGCTTCGCTCTCTGCCTTGGGTTATATCTTTATTGCACCTGAAGCCCCTAAGCTGGAAACACTGAGCACGTCTCTCGGCTTCGTTGTGTTTTCACTCGAGGAAGGTGGCAGTGCAGTGAACTGAGGGCATGGGAAAGAAACCTGCAGAGCTCATTGGATCCCGTTAAGCACCGATACAAAAACCTACCTGGATCAGGGTCAGACCCGGTCTTTCACCCCAGTGGCTTCCGCCAGGCCAGGAGTGCTCAGGTAGATTCCTCTGGCCTTGGGGTCCCTTCTGAACCGCTCAGCAACCTTCCATGGCTAGGGGCCATTGGCAGGCTTTTTTTTTTTTTTCCCCTACTATTCCCTTATTTTCTTGTCTCTGTTACATATTTGTGTTGTTTGTTTCTTCAAGACAGCTTTGTGGATATTTTTTCTTTTTTTTTTTCTGGATTCGCTTTGTTGCTGGCTTATTCCCCCTTCCCCAAGCTCTTTCCATGGCATCAGCAGCTTTTCCTTGCAGGCCGGAGAGGTGCTGGAAGGCGGCAGGGCTGCTGCCAGGTAAGCTGCTCGGCGGGCGAGCTGAGCCCTGTCCTGCCCCTTCCTCCCTCTGCGCTCCTCTTCCTCCCCCGCCTCCGTGCTGTCCCGCAAGCCGCCCGCGGTGCCGTGCTGCCCTCACCCAGGTTTGCCACCTTTATGTTGCAGGATTGAGCTGACCTCTGATCTCACATCTCTGTAGCGAGTACCTTAGGTCCTCGGCCACAAACATTCTTGCAAACCTTTTTGGTAAGGACACGGCGTTGCTTAGAAGTAGTGGTACCACTGGTAACAGCTGCTAATGTGTCTTTTGCTTTCTGGTTTCTTTTCCTCGGGGAGGGCTTGGTTCTGAGCTGCCCTTGACCACCCGTCCCACCTCCTTCACATCCTCCCTCCTCATAACAGATTAATGAATCTGCTCCCCTCCATCTCCCTTCCCACGAGCACTCCAAGAGGCTGGGGCAGATGGGGTCTCACATTTGTACACTCACCCCTGCCTGAAGTTAGACGTTGCCAAGACCGTCTCGATTCCCTGATTTGGAAAACTGGGGCCACGGAGTGAGCGGATAGGATTTAGTTGTAACAGGAGTAGCCTAAGCCCAGAGATAGGCGTTGTGCTTGCTCCTCGTCTGGAACTTTCAGCCCTGATTCCCCTGAATCAGCCCTTGGTAGCTGTTGGAAATATCATCCCCAAGTGTTCAAGGGAACCCTCCAGCTCCCCTGGAGGCTGCCTGTGATCGTGCTTGTCATCACTAGTCCATGGCTCTTAATCTTGGGATTACTGATTTTGGAAGTGCTATTGATTGATTTGCTTGCTTTTTTCCCGGAAGATCTATAGGGCTTGAGACAGGAGTGGACAGGCAGGAGGATGACGTTCAGCTCTAACCCACATCCCTCCAAACGCTGCGGTTGTCTTGGCTACCCGTTGTTGAGAGCTTGTGGCTTCCAACCGGTGCTAAATCTGGCTTAAAAGGGGAAGGAATGTGACCTTCACCGAGTGATGCAACTTCCTGGCTCTGGTTATTTGAGTCTTGTAAAATAGAGGGACTTCTCAGTTAGGGAGAAGGGCAGGAACCGTGTCTGGCCAGTGTATCGCTGGGGTGCTGGCTGTGCTGATCACAGCTGGTAGATCACTAGTAGCCTTAGAACAGAAGCACATCGTGTTTGCTGCCTTGGGGGAGAAGAATAGCGTGGGCAGGAAGGGGAAGAGCGCAGGGGAAGGATGCAGCCCGCACGGCAGCTCTCCCAGATCCTGTGCTCTGCACCTGAGGCTTTGGCCACCCCTTGCCAGCTGCAAAGCAGCACCTGGGGCTGGCAGGCGCGACCGGGAGCGCTGCAGCTCGTCCTGGAGGAGGCGGAGGGACGTGATGGCATCTGCACATGTGAGGGAAGAGCTGGAGGGCTCCTCCGGGTGCCGGCAGGACCTGGCTCACGGGGATGGGTTGAGGTGGGCTCTGCCAGCTGCTTCTCAAGCCTCCCTCGAGATCTGAAAGTGGTCAGTGGTTTGTTTGCTTTAATCAGGGGAAATGATTAGGGCTTTCTCAGTCAAGGTAACTGCCACAAAGCTCCACTTTTACTAAAGAGAAAGCAACGAAGAAGTGATTCCCTTGGGCCTTTGCTTTCACATCTTTCTTTCCGTGGAGCAGAGTGGGTCCTGGCCATGTCTTGCTTGGCCTTGGTGATGCCAAGGGCTCGAGCAGTCTGTGCTTGCCACACTTTCCACAGTGTGTTGGCTGCAGAAAGGGGAGATGACACTGTGTGCCAGCCCCTGGAAAGGTCTCTCCTCTCTATCATCTCTTATTCCTGTGGTTTAGGAAGAGGTGGGCATGGAAAGCCAGAAGGAGCCCTTTGGGCAGGAGATGGGGGTGAATGTCTGGAGTGAGAGAAGGGCCCTGTGGTGTTTCTTGGACGTTCCCCTTCCCTGGCCACCACGAAGCTGCCAAGATGCTTCTCATCCTGCGTGGGCTGCAGCACTAGGCAGGGGCAGTGTTTGCTGCAGGCATGCGGGGGTGTGAAGCTTGTGGCTTTGCACACCCAAACTGGTGCTGGGAGAGGAGTGGAAAGGAAGAGCCAGGGAAAAAAGGTCAGGAAAGCAGCGGAGCCCGCGTGGGGTGACTGCGAGAGGAAGAAATCCCTGCTGTCTCCAGAGCAGAACAAAATCCTGCCCAGCAGCTGGCAATGCTGAGGGTCCCATTGCCCTCTCAGACCCATCAGGGTCCAGCAAATGGCATCAGCTTGTTCGGAGACGCTCTGCTGTTTGCAGGCCCCTTCATGGGATGGAGCTGGTGCACTAAGGGACGAGGTGATACCCAGACCACAGTCCAGTTTCTGTAAGATGGGGACAAGGACAGTTCCTTGGGCTGGTGGCCTTGGTTCCCATAGTCCATTGATCCAGTTTAGAAGCAAATTCTCTTCCTGACTCCCAATCCTCTCTTCTCCTGGTCAGCTTTGGAAACACTGCTTGAATCTAGGTTAGACTTAAGCCTAGGGCTCGACTGCAAACTGGAATTTGTGCAAGAAAACGGGCTGCGTGTAGATCTCTGCCGAGTTCTTTTCTTGCCTGCCGTTAGCAGTGGTTCCTCCCCAGCTGGGTTCACAAGAGCATCTTGGCTACAAGGCGTCTGGATAAACCCAGGCCTGATCCTGGATTTTCAGCAAGGCAGGGTGCCCCCGAACGCCCCTGGCTCCAGGGAGAAGCAGAGAGGAGAGACCTTCCCCTGCTCTGCCAGACGTTCAGCTCACACTGGGGACACAGCTGTGCTTTAGGGAGAATCCTGCTGAAATTCAGTCTTGAACTAGAAAATGCTTGAACTGAGGACTCACACAAGGGCAGGAAACAGCTGCAGGGGTTTAGTGGCCACGTTGACAGACTTTGACCTATTTCAAACACTTCCACTACTGGCACTCTAAAAATAACCAGATGGATTGGGCTGGGGGTGGTTGCATTTTGGGAGTGCTCTTCATCGGCATCTGTCCTCGTCCACCCCCTGCATCGTCATCACCTCCCCCTTGCTCGCTTGCTTGCTCTCCCCTGTGTGTAGCATGGGCTCTGGGTCTCTTTCTCCTTCTTTCCCTGCTGCTCACTCCCAACCCAGCAGCTTTGCTGTCCTGTCCAGCATGGTGCTTCTTTTGGATGAGGGAAGCTGGTAAGTTTGGGCTTTCTTGGGGCTTCTTTATTAGTTTGCTTTTCATCTTCTGCAGCACGATAGTTGTCCTGGACCGAGGGAGGAGGAGGAGCAGCAAGGACTCCCAAGCCCAGGGCCGTGGGGTTCTGCAGGTCGGACTGGCCACCGCTTCACTGCGGCCACCGGCCGTGGGGACAGCACCAACCACCCGCAGTGCTGCCACCAGCTGCAAAGCAGCCAGGCCATCCTCCATCCATCTCCCAGAGGAGGGATGTGAAGGAGGAGTGTGTGGTGACCCCTGCTACGTCTGGGGTCCCCGCTGGGCTCTGCTTGCCCTGATGTAGGTGCTAAGCCCTGCTCCTGTGAGAAGTGACTTTCCCGTTGGCCTGGCACTGCCTCCAGCGTGTTCCCAGGGAAAATGTCCCCTGACCCATGGGATGTCGGTGGAGTTGAGCCCTGACCCTGTTTACAGAGTGTCTGACAGTCATTAGTCCCCAGCTACAATAAAGATACCTGCTTTGGAGATGCAAGCGAAGGGTGGCCAGGAAGCCCCTTCCCATTGATTCTCTGTAAGCAACTCAGCTCTCCCAGAGGGGAAATTTTTGCAAGCTCCCCAGTAGCCTTTGCAGGGCATGAACCTCTGACAAACCCACTTGGAGCTCCCAGTTTTTTACTTCTGGCTCAGGTCCTGAATTGTCCCAGCTTGCGGCTGCTTCTCCATGTCTCCCTCGCCCAGTGCTTGCAGTTTGTCTTCATCTGCTTCCGCTTAATGCTGTGCGGCATGGGCAGCTTGCCCTTCTCCGTGTGCTCCTCTCCGGGAGCCTGGCACTGGCTCTCTCGCCCTTTTCCCGTGGCCAGGGGACACCGAGGGCTGCAGGGACTGTGGGCAGAGCACCAGGCTGTGTGGGGATGGCAGTAAGCGAGCTGGACCGCATGCACCAAGGGACAGAAGAAGGTGCAGGTTGGCCCATCCACAGCTTCCCGACGTGGCATTGGCTGGTTTGGGGCATTTTCAGGAGTGTCGTGTGTGGATAGACACAGGATAGAAGGAGAAAATCGCAGCTTCTCAGCTCAGCTGAGCCTGCAGAAAGCTTGAACCCCCTTCCCGGCTGCGCTGTGACTTTGTGGGTGTAGCTGCCAGGGCTGGGAAACATGGGGGGCTTTTGCCACGCTCCCCTTTGAAGCCACGGTGGCAAGTCCAGCTTGGCGGGTGGCCAGCAGCACCGTCCCCAGCCCAGACGGGCCATAGGTACTGCAATCCTGATGCAGGCACCAGAGCTGCTGGGGCCTGTGCTCCCAAGTCATGTAGGTTCTGGCAACTCTGGCTACTTTCCTATTTCTGAGCAGCAATATCCCCAAAATCACAGGTACCTTTTGACTTTCCTGTCTCACAGGATGAACTTTGGATTTCTGTTGATAAAAGCTCCCTTTGGCACTTACACTGTCCTTGCTCTTCTCTTTCTTAAGCTCTGTCTTTTCCTCCTCTGCATTTAAGTCCTCTCTCTGTATTTTACCTATTGGCTGAAGCCAATGGCCCACACTTTTGGGACCACAGGGAAAATTTAGATTTAATACGTCCTTTGTGAAATTCTTCCTGCAATGCACAGATCCTGGGCAAGA
>VWPW01022820.1:0-58139 GCA_013389825.1 Crypturellus undulatus
AACAGTACGGCTGCAACCCCCACAATGCCCCTAATACTATTTTAAATTTTATTATTTTCAGTAGGATAATTTGAATATAAAGCATGAAATCTATTTCAGTGGATTACTTGTATGCACCCAGAGATTAATATAACCTGTTTCTAAACCATTGCCTGTTTGATGTATATTTTCCTCTGTCAGCTTAGCTAGCGATATCAACAGGCTTATCACATTTGTCAGGAACAAATCACATTGTTTAGAGATGTGGATCCTTTTAGGAAAGGGAATTTGCTGGCACATTGATGCTGGTTTCTTTGTTAACCTCTCTGTAGAAGACTGAGTCGGTGCTACCGCCTTGACAAGAGAAGATTTCAGACATGTGGAAAGCAGTCCTGACTCAGGCATGACTGGCTTCTGATATGGTTATTTTACATCAATGCATATGGAATTCGAGCAATATATGGAAATAATAATTCTAAAGAAGTCATGATTTTTGAATTTCCATGAGTAGAAAAATTGACTCTATGTATCAAATTAATTATTTGTTATGATTTATCTGTTCAGATTAAGCCTGCATATTAGCATCGCTTTTTGTTTCATGAAAGTAGCTTTACTGACTTAAAATAATTGATGATCTTCAATATAAATAAATGCACATTCAGACATCACCAATTTTATGGGTCTGAATGGTATGTGTAGATTTATGTGCCTGCTGAAAACTTTAGGAAGTTTAAGTTCGAAATTTTCTGGAATAATTGAAAAACAAAATAAAACAAAACAATGGTTTCTTGTGGCTCAAGTGGTTAGCCAACTTGGGATCATTGCCTGTAAGATCTGTATAATTGGAGAAACTGAGCTGAGCATTTCTTTATCTCACCCTCTTTACGAAAGAACAGGATTGCACTAAAGTTGTTTTTATTCTTTTTTTCTTTGAACACAGCAAGAAAAAAAGAAAAGCCAACAGTTTCCTTCCATATAATTTCAATGTTTACTTTTCCAGCAAATATTGTTCCCCCAAGGAGCTTTATCACTGTTTCTGTTTTCAGTACAGCACTTGTGATTGCTTCTCTTGGCTTTCTTGTTGCTTTCTACTTTTAATACCCACAGATATATTCAGTCATGGCTGTATGACTTACTTACATTTAGAATCAGTTTGCAGAGAAATCCCTCATGCTCAACTTCATCTTAACTGCAAGACAGTGTAGCATGGCATCATTTATAGGCCTCTCAAAACTTAGGTATAGTCTCCAGATAGCGTAAGCATTTCTTAAGTTATTGCAGTTTGCTTCTTTCATTCAAAATGAGATAAAAGTTGCCAAGAATTTATTAAGCATAATGAGGATTAATTGATTAATATCAAAGATATATCAGACATGATAAAGATATACCAGGAAAGGTACCCTTCTTTGCAGGTCTGTCCATTGCTTTGATGGTGTTTCCAACCTGATTGAGTTAATAACTTAGAACGAATTAACAGAAGGATTTATTTACATGTTACAGGACTTCATCTATTTTTTTTTCAGTGTTCTGCTATCATTTTTTTTTTCTGTCAGTGACCAAAAGCACCTTCAAAATTTTCCTATTCCTAATTTGAAGGAGGAATATTTTCAAAAGCTTCCAGAAAACTGTCAGTTTCTATGTGATGCATGTGTATCCCACAGTTGAAAGGAATTACATTCTCAAGCTCAGGCATTGTGTTCAAGCATCTCACACTTCCTTGAACTGTTTTCATGGTTAGCTTTTGCAGTCAGTGCTGAGCCCAGCTGTAACAGTCACTATTTATTCTGCTCAGTGGAGTTTCAGACAGCTCTCACAGTTTATCTACGATAAGACTCTGATCTCCCTTTTTAGTTAGGAATCAAGACAGTTTCCTGGTTTAGAATCCTTTTTTTTTTTCTTCCTCACAGAGGAGAACATTAAATTTTCCTAAATTTCTAATTCAATTTACTCTACACTGGAGTAATTTTAGTTTAGGTATAAGCATTTCTGTATAATCTTAGGGGGTCAGAAAGGCTTTATTTATTTTCCACTGATAAAATTAGTTTATTCACATCAGAAAAAAAAAAAAAAAAACCTTAGAAGTATTGTGTTATTTATTGCTGTTCTGTAAATCAGTAGAGAATGTTGATGCCAGTATTTTTGGCACTGCCTTACAAAGGCATATTCCAGTTAAATAATTTTACTTCTTTTTTTTCTGTAGGCATTCTGGGTAATCTAGGTTTGTTGTGCTTTAGAAATCCACCAAATCTCAAAATTTTTTCTACTCCCAGTTTTCTCCTTGATTATCATGCACCCTATAATTGATACATTCATTAAAGCTCTGCTATTACCACAATTTTCTTATTTGAAAAAACATCAGATCATTTTGTGAAACAACAAATTTGATTACAATAAGTATTAATTTGTTGTATTTTTCGCAGGGAAAAGTTGAAATACTTTTAACTGTAATAAGCTCTACTAGTTACAAAAACTGCTGATGCATTCTTATTTGGGAAAAACTTTATTTATTTAAATTGTCAGTCCTTCATTGTATAGAAATTTCCACTATGCTTTCTAAACTTATAGCCCAGCTTTTTGAAAAATGGTACCAGCTAAGAATTTCATTTTGTTCTAATATAGATAGAAATTGGTACTCACCAAGTCTTCCTTTCTCCCCCTCGTATTTGGTAGTTTATCTCTGACTGTGGAAGGAAGCAGGCAAAAGGTAAATATCCTTCCATCCCTCTTACACTGCTCTTTTATTTACCTAAATGTCTTCTATTCACCAATGTCTCTATTAGCTTTCCCCCTATGGCTGAGGAAATATTGAGTAGAAAAAGAGGATGAAGATCCCCAGTCCTCACTACTAACAGCCAGAGTACTTATTCCATGTAGGAACATGTAACAGCCCATTTCACTAAAATATTAAATACCTACTCTGTCCCCAAAGGAAGAGTAGAAAAAGAGACCTGTGGAAGTGTTAAAAAAGACCTGTGGGATACCAAACAGATCATTCCCAGTGCTGTCCACCTCTGTCATCCAGTGTGCAAGACATGGTCAAAAAAGCTTTTGCTTTGGCCCCTTGTGACTGTTCTAGACAGAATCTCCCGATAGGTAATGAAATTTGTCTCTGGATTATATTCAATTTTGCTGTAAGAAGTCTCCATTGTCTGGAGTTCTTTCTTAGAATTATATTTATTCCCAGTGTGAAAAGAAGTCTGAAAATAGGTCTATGCAGGAATAAGAACAATGTTCAACAGGAACATTTGCAGTCTGAAACAAATAAATTGTACTTTGAATACTTTGAATATGGAACTGCTGTTTTTTTCTGCCCAAACTCCATATTATCTAGAATAGGAGAAAAAAAAATAGGATTCTGCACTTTTATTGGATGTGTGGAAGACTGAACAGTTCTGCAGATCCTCAGCTCGCTTTCACCTCTGATGTATTCTTGATAAATTACAACCTTTGGCAGAACTTTTTTTTTTCCTGCACTACATTTTTACTTCAAAATTCAGCTTTCAACAGACCATTTTTAAATTAAATGCTTTTTTCTTCAGATATTCTGCTATCTTCAAGGATACTAATTTAATATAGAGGACAGGCTGAAAAAGACAAGCCATACAATACATACCCTTTACAAAAGTCTGCAAGTAAGTCTTTTTCCATATCGATTTCATTGTTAGCAATTTAAGTTATTCTAGGATGTTGTGTTTCAGAGGTGGTCTCAAGATCTTCCTACATTTTTCCCATCTGGAAAGGTAGTACTTTACCAAATGTTATTAAAATATCAGGCCTGAGGCAGGACAACTTGTTCAATGAAAAACAAAGGCACCCAAACCATTCATTTGATTTAGTCCCGGTTTTAAAAATAATTGTTAACAGACTGATTTGTAATATATCTTTTCTAGTGCCTATTATAATGATATCCAGACCAATTATGAACTGGTCTACTGCCTTTGATATCTGTGATTTTTACTCTAACTTCAAAGGTTGAATTTCCAAACTCAATGCTTTCCTTTTTCTTTCTTTCTCTTTTTTTTTTTTTTTTTTTTTTTAAGTGATTGACTGTTGACTGTTCTTCCTTATTTTTATCTTCCCAAACCCATCAACATGGTAGCTGACTTTTGTATTTAATAATGCTATAAGTCTGTCTGGATAAATAAATTTCCATTTGAACACATGATACCTACTCATGGAGTCTATCATTTTAGTCTATCAGTTTTACTTTCAAGCACAATGATATCTTATTGTGCATATGTTGAAATAAGTTTCATTTCTTTGCATACTGTTAATTTCATTTCTGCCAATTTGTACTGTTTAAATAAGAGTGCAGATTACCTGAAAAATTTTACAGTGAAAAGGACAGAAGCATGGGTCAGAAAATTCATACAATTATATATAAATTATATACATTTACTGATTTTTTAAAAATTATTCTTCTAGTTCTGTGCTTGCAGGATGTTGTATCTGGTAAAGACTGAGGCTAGCAGGGAAAATCCTGTGATTTCAATGGACTTGGATCAATTCCATACAGTCCTAACCCTGGAAAGTGCACTGTCATTTATTCTTAGCTTTGGGTCTGTTTCTAAAATACAAACTTTTTTTTATATTATTATTATTTTTAGTACCTTCTCATCTAGGAGTTAAAGTTTTTTTTTCCCCCCTTTTCTTTTTTTTTTTCTTTTCATCCTGAGAAAGGATGTATTTCTCAGGAATCCTTTTCCTATTCTCCTAAATCTCTTCTCTCCTGCTTTCCAGTTTGGCTTTCTCGGATATTTAAAAGCACAGTGCTTCAGCTTCTGACAATTACGGTTAGTGTCAGTTCTCTTTTTCTTCTTGTGCTGAACAAGCTTTTAAAAGCCACACCATCTCTCAGCAGGTGACTGCTGACTTACACTGCTAAAAAAGCACAGCTTTCTAAGCAGTCAGTCAATGCCAGAGGAGGAAAGCTGCCTTGTAGCAGTTTTAATGACCTAAATTGAATTGGTACAATTGGGTGAGGAAGGCCTGTGCATTACACAGCTGATTAAGAACTGCATAATCTATAATTCTATTGCACTGGAGAGTGCCAAGTGACTCTTCATGTCAGTAAATGAGGACAATAAATTCAGCAACAGAGAAATATACACTTCAAGCTCTTTATCAGTGTTGTTATGGCTACTGTATTTTTCACCAAAAGCTGATATGCTTGAGTAAATATCAGGATACAAGAGATGTATAAATTAAATCTCAGGAGACTACCAATCACTATTGGTCTGTAGTTTCTGACAATAAATCTTTGGTATTTTATTCTCATAATACTAGGTAGGTGTGCTCTAAAGAAGTGCCTTGAGTTATGACTTTAAATGACTCTCAAACAAATTTTCTGGGTAATATATACAGAGTTCAAAATATATTAGGGCTTATTTATTTATTTTGCTGTTAAGGAGCCATAACATAATATCTATGGGGTACATTATTGGTGCACTTATGTTGCATTAAGGTTACATTATTAGAGTACTTAGATTTTAATTGTTCTCTGCTTTGACCATACTGGACTACTGCTTAGTCAGGAGAGTTGTCTTAAAAGTACCATGTGAAAATGGTCATGGCATGGGTGAGAGAAGTGTGGGGATAGGGATGAGTGGTTTTTGGCCAAGTTACATGGCAAACCATATGGCATTGATATAAGCATATTGAGGAGTGAGGAGAAAAGAACATTTGAATTCCACAATTTTCAATTTGAAAAAAAAAAGATACAAAGCATATTTTTAACAGAGAATCACTGTTTGTTCTTCTTTTGCTCCTAGTGTCAATCCTTTTCTGCTGTGTAGAGCAGATTGTTAAGTCACACTCTAGAAGGACCAAAATCCCTATTCGACCCTTCTTATTCAAGCAAAGCTGTCAGTGATTTCAATGGCAGGTCTGCCTGATTAAAGAGAATTGAATAGAGCCCTGAAGCAATGGTGTTTTGTCCTTGTCTTTGCTCTTCTGGCCCTTTACCATTACTTTTAAAAAGCTTGAAGCAATAGTGGCACCAGCTCTAATTCAGGTGAACAAGCAAAAGAATAAAAAAACAATGTCATGAGCTTTTTCAAGAAATACTGTGAGAAAAATGAGCATACATAATATTGAAAGAGCTGAAAAGGAGATATGAATATTTTTCAAGAGCCTATAAAGTCTTAAATACATAAAACAAGTGAATATTAACACTATGTAGGCTTTGTCAGTAAATATTTTATTCAGCTAAATATGCTAAGTGGAACACTACATACATGTCCCACAAGTATATAAACATGATATAAACTTTTTTTTTTTTAACTGTCACAAAGTTGTACATTTTAAGGTTTCAAAACAGAGTCCACTGCAGTGGGATTGACTAAATTTAAATATTTATGCTGGACGCCATTGCCTTATAGTCATTCGATAATCAAGTAGAAAAATATTTTCTTTTAGGATGTCAATATTTAGATTTCTGGGTTCAGGTAGAAGTATCACTGTATTTATGAAAGGAGGCTATGTTGACTACCTTGGAGGTGGCCCATAATACAATCAATCAGATGCAACTATTTAGGATGCATATATTTTATTATATAGATATAGAGTCAGAATTGCACTGGAGATGTTTGTTGTTGGAGGGTAGGACTGACTAAGCAAAATTGTTCCTGCTTTTCTCTCCATCCTCCATCTTTTCAAACTATCTCAGCAGATCCTGGCACAGGACATGTTTATTCCCATGTTCTTTCTTGCACCAGTCCTGGGCAGAGTTCTGTTCTCAACTTGTATTAGGATTACACATTCAAAAATGTGCATCTATGCCTTCAAATTGAGCTTTTTCCACTACTTCTCTTTAAAGATATGGAACAGAGAGCAAAGACTTACATCAACTGCATCCTGTGCATGTTCTTCCTTTCTTCCTTTTTGGGGTTTCTATTTTATTAAATAAATATATAATAATATATATATATTTATATTACGAATATATGTACTTCTTCTATATATAATAAAATTTTAGGGTGATGCTAGAATCTGTATTTTATATATATAGGAATTATATATGTACATATAATATTATAATATATATAATATAAATTTTAGCAGCATCCTAAAATTATTTTTGGTACAATTATATTGAGGAGCATCTATAAGAAAATCTATCAGTCTTTCTTTCCCAGCATATCTGCCTTAACACACATTCAGCTTTCACTTGAATTCTTTGTCCAATGCTCTCCTTCAGACTCCAACCTTAGACATATTTTGTTATTAACCACAAGCATAGATTGAAGGTCCTAATTCTGAGAGATGAGGGAAAACTACTTTGACAGGATTAAACCAGATAAGAAATATGATCATTTCTGCTTCCTTACTGTTTCAACAAGGATGACACACAACAGTTTTACCTTTTTTTTTTTTTAAAAAGAAAAGATCAAAGAAATAGACCAGTCACTAAATAAGCTAAATTACCGCTGCAGGAAACTATCATGCAAGTAACCTGAATCCTACAATAATATTCCCTGATTTTATTTATTTTTGACAGATTTAGCCAAAGTATATATGTACCCTATTTTGCCTTTCCCAAGTTTTTCTTGACAATCTCATCAGTTCAAGCCATCAGGAGTCAGTCTGTTTCCATCTGCAGTTTTTCACATAGTCCTTTTCCAGCAAGCCCATAAAAAGAAAAAAATAACTCACTCATTGCAACATGGATTCAGGTTTCCCAAATCATATAACCATTCACAAAGCTGGTTGCAATTTATAGACTGGTGTGTTGTGGGTAACATTATTTCTACTAGAAGAATGCTTTTATGTAGCACCCAGCAGAATACAGTTAATAATGCATTGCTTAGTATTTTGAATAATTTCAACAAAGGAATAATTTTAACACTATAAACTTACTGGAGATGAATGTTTCCCCTGCAGACCTTCTTTATGGCTCTGCTCATAAAATCATTATGTATCATCTCATTCATTTACCTCTCCAGTTTTCTTCTCATAGTAAATACAAGGCAAAGTGAGGTAAAATGGTGCATTCCTCAATGAGAAATTTGAAGTTGTTCACTGAAAGCACCCTATAAAAGCTCCTTCAATGAAAAGTTATTTAATATGCCTAGTTTGATTAGGATTCATTATAGAGGGTTGTAAAAAATCTGTGCCCGTGTGATCTCCCGCTTAAGTATCCTAGATGGATACTAACATCTCTTAAGACTTAAACCATTTCTTAAAATAATCTCAGAATTTCCTTTTATTCAGTGTATAAAGATGAATATCTTCCTTGCTATACACCTATATACACCTATAGTTAAATCCATACAACTAGTCTGATTTTAGCTAACACTTGCAAATTAATAAAATCAGGCCTGGAAGTTCAAGTATCCCTAGCTTATTTCACTGAATCTACCATCTCCTATGTTATCATAATCTATAATCTTTTGCATAAATGCAAAACACAGATAAGGTTTTTTTCCATTTGTGTTTTCTTCATTTGTCTTTTCTTCTATCAGAAATCAATTTCAGCAAGTGACGGTCCCAATACTTATGAATCTTCTTCTAAATTTCCAGTCTCAATGTGTTTGAGATTAGTTTATTCCCTCTTGGTTTTATATCACTGTTGTATTTTAGATTAAGAGGTTATTTTACCTTCCTGTGAATATCTAGAACTCTAAGATTTCATTTAGACTAAACAAGCCAAGTTTGTCTTCTCTTCTTACCACATAGACTCTTTATTTTCCTCATCACCTGATCACTTTCTTCTGTTTGATCCACTTTGAGTTCATTTTTCTCAAATATGGTTGACCAGGACTGTATCCAGATGAATATATTACTGCCTGGAAGATGCTTCCAACATAGTAGAAGCTGTTGGCATTCGCAAACTTCACTATTATGTTTCTAATATCTGTGCCAGGATCACCAATGAAATTATTAAATAAGACTGATCCCCAGACTGATCACTGATCTGCTAGTAACCAGTCTGATACTTCCCGTGTTCAATAGTACACATAGACATCTCCTCTTTTACAGGCTTTTTATTTGTCTTTTTATTCTTCTATTCATTTCTGCTTTTTCTTTTCTTCATAGAAAACTAATATTACATATTGGGTGCTACATTAATCACTTTATTGAACCTCAGGTTAATGATGTCTATCACCCTCCAGTGTTTTCTAGAAAACATTTCTAAAATTTTTTTCTAGAAAACATTTTGCTGAAGAAAAATATGAGATTAATCTGTCATAATTCAGTTGTCCAAATTTGTCCTGTACTTTCTCTCTATTTCTGTATACCTCTATGTATTTATTATCATCTCTTTTAAGAAATACTCTAAGCCTTGGATTTTTTGGTTTTCTCAAGAGTCTTTTTCCTTTTCCTTCTTTCTTTCCTGTTGAATTATTTCTGCTTTGTTGTACTATTCGCTGCCTCTCAATAGTCATGAATGATCTTCTTTTAGCTCTTAAAATATTTTTGCCAAGGGGGTCCTGCCCATTAACTAGGGCAACAAACCTTTAACTGCAAGACCTCCGTCTCACCTGCTATGTAGGTCTGCTAAAAACCAGATCAATCTAATTACTTGCATACAGATTCAGTTCCCCACAAATGAGATTATTGTTTAATTTCCATCCTATCTAACATCTGTCTATGTTCGCAGGGCACTGCAGCAAGGGATTTTAATACATATGTTACCACAGGTATTCTATGTATCTGAAAAGTTGAAAGACATCCTAATATGTCAAGATTATTCTTCTGAAATCTATTTTTATACGTAACACTGTTTTGTTGACATTTTAGCACATGTATTGCAGGTATTATGTGAGGAGGCACATATTTTCAGAAGAAAGCTGATTTAGCTACACATTAAGAAGAAGAATTAAATTTTGTCTAAGCAAAAAAAAAAAAAAAAGAAAGAAAGGTAAAACAACAAAATATAGTATTCTGAAAAAAAGGAGATATATATGCTACTAGGACATGAAAGCCACATATCATGAACTCCTTTTATATGTGATCCACATATATCTGTGCATGTAATGGCAATATGAATTTGGGAGAAAAAGACAAGATAAATTAATGGTGGAAGACTATCGCTGAATAGAAAATGTATTTTTCTAGCTATTTTATCCAGGTAAAGCCCTAGCTAAAATACTTGGATGCAAGTTGTATGACTGGGCTCATTGTGTTACAATTTTATCAGTGGCATGTCAATATTTTTATCCACTGCTTGCTTGAAAAAAAGAAGGAATCATCTGCCAAATTATGTGTATATTTTGGAAAAGTGAACATATTTGGAAGCCACATATGACCAGCCGATGAACAGCCAATTTTGGAAACATGATGCTGAAAGACCTGAAAACAGACAGCTATTACAACTGCCCCTGCCTCCATCATCTGGCTCTGAGAACAATAAGAGTTTTGGAGGGGCTATTCAGCTTCATATTTGAATAACAAACTTGTCTTGGGCATGAGTATTCTTCAAGATGATATAAAAGAGTGTCTAAGATATACTGAAGATAAGATTTATGAGAGGTCATAGGAGAAGGTTACTTGGCATTGTAGAACTGTCTGCCATAGCAGAAAATACTGACATGGCCATTTACAATGAACTATAAATGAGTCACTTTTTTAAAAAGCTTTATGGTAAGTACAGACAAATGTGACACAAATAGGAACAAAAGTCTGGAAAATATATAACTTTCAGAAAAAGCACACTTTAATAAAATGACTGTATGAACCTCTGTATGTAAATCTTTTTTATTACTATTTTAATCTTGCAGTGATACAGATAGAATTTGTAATGTTTAACTTCAGTTGTCCAAAATTCAGGTATTCAAGATTTGGCAAATTTTGAAATAAAATTAAATCTATGTATATTTGGTCTAGAAGTAGCTAAACCCAGATAAACTCTCCTTTTTTTTCTTAATTTGATGTATGAAGTTATGTATGAAATACTTACTTTGTAAGAATATCAGTGTACTTTTTAAATAAAACAATATCATTCTCATTAGGTATTCTGGACAAATGAAGCAACTGAATCTATATTATGCAGAAATAACATCTATATGCTATTTGTTGTTTTAATTAAAATACAGTTTTTCTTTCGTGCAGGGTTGTTTATTTTGTTTTGTTTCATTTTTTGCTTTAGGTACTTTCCATTTCTTGGGAGATTTAAACATTCAGTATATGCACATTTGCTTTGGAAGCAGAATTAGTAAAATTATTTAGTGACTAGCAAAGATCAGAGCAGCTTACAGGTTTTTTTGACCTCTGTTTTCAGAGCAGGTGCCACAGAGCTTTTCCTGAAGCAAGGATTAGGTCAAGGTCCTTTTATTATCATTGCTGTTGGGAAAAAAAAAAAAAAAAAAAAAAGAAAAAAAAAAGAANAAAAGAGAGAGAAAGAAAGAGAGAGAGAGAGGAACTACATAATGCTCAGATGGCTGCTGACTCACCTTGATATCCTAATTGCCTTACAGGATGTTGTCTTGTTTCTTCTAACACAGAAAGGTGCTTATTAGGTAAAGAAACTATTTATAACTCACATAGCCTTCCAAATTTGCTGGCCCTGCTTGGCCCCAACATCACTGACCCCAGCTACATTATTTTTACTTTTGCTACTGAAAATAGCACAAGATGAGTATCTAACATAAATCCCCATAATAACTGCTGTCCTCTTGTTTCTTGTTTGCAGGCTGGTGCTGCCATTTCCATAAAGATGCTATCTTTATGTCACCACTTTTAATATAATATTCAATATCTTCCTAAAATGAAAAGTCAGTACATTTCCCCCAAGGAGTATAGTTCTGTAGGGTGTCTAGTTGAAGTGCAGATAAATTTTAAGACCCAAAACACCAAAAGACCGAATTAATTTGAGAATTAATTAATTTACAATATAATTTTATGTACAAAGAATATGTGTTTTTTTCCTGCATTTTGTATGCACAGTTTGTGAATGATGACATTCACACAATGAATAAGTGATAAACAAATATTAGTACATTGAATAAAAATTGAGGAAGAAGGAAATCTTGTTATTCTATCTCTTTTCTCATTCAAAATGTAAAATTTTAAAAGGTATTTTTTAATAGTTCAGCCTCAGAAGATGTGGGCAACACTGATGATATACTCTGAAATACTGTGAAATAAAGGATAAAGTCATCTTTGCTTTGTTTTTTTTCCAGTATTGTATTCTTTTAGGCATAATAACATTACTGAATTAGAATTTCCTATGAATAAGTTTCATGGCTGGGGAATTGGTCTTCAGGGGCTGATGGATCTGAAAAGTGGATACAAAAACACAAGACTGTCTCAGTGGACTGGCAGAAAGAAGCATGCATATTAATGGTGGGTCAGAAAGTACTAAACAACTATCCTCTGCAAATCCACTGTAAAACGGTAAAAGAAAGAAACAAACAACAATAACAACAAAAAAACATAACCAAACTGTGACTTCTTTTATGGCCTTCTTCTTTAAAGTCAGGTTGGAAAACTGATAGGTAAAAACGTAAATAACTATATGAATGGTGCTGTGAGACTCCTAAAATACCTGTGCTTAGTGAAAGGAGTTAATGACTGAAAGACAGACTGAAATAGAAGCCAGCTTGCATTTTCCATTTTTAGCTGAATCTCCCGTTTTACTGCACCATTAACTCTGGTATTTGATATTTCTCCATTTCTAAACAGCAGAAACTGCTTACAAACAATTTTTAATGTTGGATGCAATAGCATGGACAATAGGAGGCATTATATCTTTCAGTTGCTGATCAGTGTTCCCCAAAATCTTGTATGTAGCATATGTTCTTTGGTTGTTGATTCATTTATTCTTTTTTTTATAAACCTTCTCCTGTTCAGTACAGATCATTCGAATATGAATTAATTTAGTCTTATAAGACTTGTTAGATATGGAAAAGTACCACCGTATTTAATAAAACTAACCTGAAGCATTTGTGATTTTTAATATTTTATTTCTGTTCCCTTTCCATCCTTCATTGTGCCAGCCACAGCAGAATTAATCTCACCTAATTTCAGCCTTTATAAACTGGCTCTTTAAATTTAGCTCCAAGACAGATAAGAATTCTTCATGGAGACCTTCCAAATATTTAGATGTCTTAACTATCCATATAGTCTCCTATTCTAGGCATCCTCACTGGGCATCTAATATTTAGATATAAATGAGGTAGACTGGATTCTCTATAGCCTTGTGGGCTCAGTGCTTTGAAAGTCATTCAAAATATTAAATAATAATAATAAATCAATTCAGAGACTAGGGAACCCTAAGAGACAACCTGTGTGCCTCTACTGACCAATGAAGCTGTTCCCACACTTAAAAATTTTCATTAGTATGGGAATTGATCTCCACTGTGTAGTTGTTTGACATTGTTACAGATTCACAATAGTACAATAGTGTAATAGCACAATATAACACATTGCTTGTTAAAACAATTACAGAAAAGCATGATTGTCTAATCCCTTTCTAGATGTGCTCAAGAAAGATGTTACCACTATACAATGCAGATAGCAGTCTCAGAACACAGATCTTATAGAGACACCTGAAATACTAAAAATAGTTATTAAAGTATGAATGAGAAAAGAGGACACCATCAAAGGGCTCCTTCTCTTACTCTGTAATACAAACTTAAAAAAGTTGTTTAATCATTTAAAAATATTAGTATTTTATGGCTGTACTAAGATCTGAAAATATTCCCAAACATAGCATAATTTGCATATTAATCTCAAATCTTATTAGCAACATCTTATAGATTCCCTCACCGTTAGGGAAGGCATCGTATAAATAATAATTTCTTGCTTGCTTGCTGGTATATTTGGATATATTTGGTAAGTGAGTCCAGTGATATTGAATCTGAGTGTTAGAGCACTTGAAATATCCTTTTGTTGTCTTTTATTCATTTCTTCCACTTTTAAATGTAGTTTAGATAAACTAAGAACTGTATGTCTCAGAGGATTAGTAGGCAGGCTAGGACCCTTTTCTGGCTTGTCTACTGATCGAAATCTATGTTGACTCATGGTAAAATGCTAGGTATCAGTTCAGTGGCATGATTTTTTTCGATCTCAGCTTATGGCACAGCCCTCACCAATAGAATTGTTACCTAATGCGCTGTTGCTAGAAGTATCAATAAAGTTCTCGTGGACTGAATGGATATGGCTATAGAATTGTTATTTTTCCTCCAGTCTCATGGGTGTAGTTTAGTCAAAGGACAATGGGGGTACCTTATACTGCAGCTCCCCATAGTGAAAATAAAAAGTAATTTTGTTCTAAAGATGCCAATAAAATGTCTGCATGAGCTTCAAACTTCCCTTCTTTTAAAGGCAATTTCAAACCTGAAAGGAACTATGTTAACTAGTGAATCTCAAAGAAGTAGCCTCTTTTGGGAAGACTTTTGGAAAGAAGAAACATCGTGAAAAATCTTGTGTTACTTTTCACTCAAATATTTCTGAAACAAACTTCTTGGTCCAAAATATCTTCATTAATTTTATTTTTTATTTTAAGCATGTATTATAGCTGCTTTACTCCATTCAGTTTAATATGTCTGCTTTTAATTTATTTCCTGACTTTGCAACCTAGACAGTAGCTTACAGTATGGGATTTTGCTGATAATTTTCTGGAGATGTCTGTGATGTTCATATTGTCTTTGTCTAGGTTGACAGCTCTGTCCTCGGAGAATTGCAATGAGTTAGTGAGTCTTTATCTCCCTTGTCTCTCCTTGGGCCTTTTTAAAATAATGGCATTGTGCTGGCTACCCTCCAGTCCTCTCAGATTTCACTTGATCTATTTTGAAGAGCAGAGGTATATAAAAAGGTCTGCCAAAGCTTCTGCAATTTCTCTCCTAACTTCCCTAACCCTTCTTGAACATACATTGTTTGGTCATGGCCCTATCAATTTTAAAAGCCATTTCACCTTATAATAACCATATCTGACATACTCTGTACATATCTTAACTGCTAATCATCCATCTCCATAAATCTGATTTCAGGTATAGTCAAAAGTCTATTCTAATCTTTTATAAGGCCATATATAACTACTATTTAACATGCCCTCACTACTCTTGTACTCTTTCTAGGGGTTAGGCTGTGACTTCAAAGTTTTCTTTCACCAGTGAGAATAGTTCTGTAGAATTGGGCTAGAAAATTAATTTTGATTCAGAATTACAATAATTTTTCTGTATCTCTTGTGCTCTCAGAAGGAAGCAGCCTGCAACTGAATTGTAGCTATGATAGTTATTAGCTTCTTCATGACAACTTGCTGACCCAGAGACATTGCTCTCTTCAATGCCTGGCAATCCATAGACTTGTAACTCCACCAGGGCAGGAAGTATTGCTTTGTATTTCTTTGCTTCTCTTTACAGGCATGTAGGAATCATAAAAATTAGGTCTTGATAGGGCCTCAGGAAGTTGTGCAGCCCATCCTGCTGTCCCAGGGTAAAATCAGCTATACCAAAGCTTGTTTGTATTACCTATTCTTTATAACCTTCAGTAATGGGGATGTCATACCTTCCGTGAGCAATCTGTTCAATGTTTATTTAAATCTTAGTTTCACAACCTTGCCTTAATTTTATTCTATAATTCTTAGAACCAGAATTAAAAAATAATGTATGGTAACTCACACTACACCAATTGAAAAATCTCCTAACACTTCTGTGTGTTAGACACTGATTATGCCTAACAAAAGTTTAGAGACAGATCCTGGGACTGATCCTAAACATGAGATCTATTTGAAGTGAGTCATCCCACTGAAATGAAGATGACATCTGATCATAAATATTTTACACGATCGTCTACCAATGTGTCTTAACTGCAAATGTTTTCACTATTGAGCAATATGCCAATTCCGAAGTAGTTTTATAGCACTGATTCTTGTTGTATTATTTGCGGGAAGGGAAACCAGAACATCCAAATATAAAAGAAAAAAACTGTTACTTTCTGAATCAAGTTCTTAGTTGTATCTACTTGAAAAGCCTTGTTAAATTAGGAAATCTCTGTATCTATCTTTTCTCACCAGTTCTTTGACAAACAAAGTTATATTGACATATTGACATGTCACCTGCTTGAACCTAATGTTAAATATTGGTCTTGTCCTATTCTGTCCTGTCCCACCCTGTCCCTTCTCCAAAAGCGCTAAAGTTCTAGATGCACAAGACACTATCATAAAATATCAGTCCTCAGTGCATGAGAAGATTCATAGAATCTTTCACTAAGAGCAAGTTTCACTTGATTTACATCACTGAAAACATGGGTGACGTTTACCTGTGCAGTTACAACAGAACAGCTGTCAGCTAGTACCTATTACTCTGCTGCAATTTTTTTTGGGGGGGCTTCTGCCTGGTTTCACTAAGTAGTTTCCATATTGAAAATGTAAAGCATGGGCTTCAAACAGTGGTTAGGGAGACCACTTATCCTATTGTGTATGTATGTCAGTTGTGTTGTAACCAACTTTAAGAGCATTTTTAGATCACTTTAAAAGCAGAAAATTTGGCCTGGAATTCTGTACTTTTTAAAGACACTTGCAGTTCTCCATTATAAGAGGGCCATTTAGAAAATTTGCAATTGCATTTGGAAAAGATTGCAATGTTTCCAGAGCAGGCAAGCTGTGATGTCTCTTAGATAAGGTGGGATGTGGAAGACACATTGAATTGTATCTGCTAAGGCATTGACCTAAATTCCTTTCTTTCCTTTTTCTTTGAGGACAGATGATAAAAGCCATCTTTGCAGCTGTTTTTATTTTTTCACATTTTTTCCCTATGTTAGGTCATAGAGAAGAGAACCATAGTGACATACTCCTTTATGATCTGTCATTTCTATTAAGGCTTTAATTTCCTAGCTCTGCACAGCTGACCTTTATCTTGCATTACATTGCAAATTACAGACTAGGTTGTCTTCATTATCCACCAATAGTTTTATCACAAAATTACACCCTATATTGCAAAAAAATCAGATGTTGCACTTTAAGACAACAGAAGCACAAATTTGCTCTGTTCCTGGCTTTTTATGATTACTGTAGTCTGCCACCCACAAAGCGTCTTTCCAAGAAGAGTTGCCTACAAAAGCACAACAAGGGCTCTTGGGAGGGCTGATCACATTTTCTAGCAAGTTACATTCAAATTTTAACAGCCTGTGCTCAAAAGCAATGCTGCTAGCCCAAGCATCTCTAGCAAATTATGTAGGATAATTCATATATACACAATTCATATATAAAGTCTAATTTGAGTATTGCCAGGGCAATCAAAGAGTTACAAGTAGAATTGCAATGATATTATTAAATATAATCCAAATTACTCAATTATTATAGCTCATTCCTAATAATGATATAGTTAAATATACACACAAGTATATTAATTTACAGTATCTATCCTTTTTTTTCCTCTTGTAATGCAACTATGGGTCCTAAGGCTAAGGTCACTGTATTTCTTCAGGAAGAAGATGGAGATCATGGCAAATTATGAGCATCCCAAGTTCTTTGCCACACTGATGATTCCTTCCCCCTCATTTGGGGTAATCGTTATACTTTTGTTTTGCACAGTCTTCTCAATAGTTCTTCATTAATTTGCAATTCAATATTATATCTAAATTTACTCTGTATTAACTGTGCTTTAATTATGCCAAATTCTTGTTCTTCTGTTCTTTATTCCTAAGAGAGGTTTTATTTGGCTCCTAAAATATGACTATCAAAAGATAGGAATGTCTATTGCTGACGTGGACTGGTAGTTGATACTCAATACTTAAAATTAACTAAGTAGTCAGAGCCATATCTAATTTAAACCATTTCTCCACTAAATATGTTTTGGAAACTCACCAAAACTCTTGTATTGAGTTGAATTAACTGCTGGTTGTTAAAAAAAAAAAAAAAGAATTTTGAGGTAGCTAGAGTAAGTTGGCAGAAAGAAAAAATAAAGGATTACTATGGACTTTTTTGGGTTTTACTGATTAATCTCTAAAGAGAACCAAATATCAAATTATTCTGGATTAAGATTTTACAATAAATCATTAGTGGAACTAAGAGTCTATGCACTTTTCCTGCTATCTCCAGTGAACTCAGAAATCTTACAAAATTCATCATATAAATCACATTTAAGTCATAAAACATATTTTTCCTTAAAAATGTGTGTTGAAAAGAGTGAAAGGAGAGCACTACATTTGAAGTAATTTTTCAGAGTTCTGTGAATTTAACAGTTATTTAACAATGTTTTGTGCTTTCTTCTGTCTCAGACTCCTGCTAAAAAGGTGTGCATTTGATTTGTTCCTATTAGACTCATGAACAGTATAGGAAAAATGTCAAATTTACGGAGATAAAATTCATTTAGTTGGGTACGGAATCATTCATCTTAATTATGTCTGACATCTTCACCATTATATAATCAGCTTCTCAGAAGAGGAGAGACTCACATTCTGTCTCCTTTAGGAATCCTTCATCGAAGGAGACTAGTTATTTCAGTCCTCTGAGGAAGCTAATAGTGTAGTTGGAACATCATGATAAATAAAGAATAATGGGTTGTACTCATCAAGAACAGGGAAATACCATGCTGTCATTCTGATAACCAGGGATTCTCACACTACTTTTCTTGAATGGTACTGGATTATAACATGAGAAGATGTGCACAGCCTTTTAATAGAAGACACTTTTTTTTTTTTTTCCGTTTCTGCCTTCTTTGAAATCAATGGCTGTTTGCCACTAAACTCAATGGGGAAAAAGATTAGATTCCTTGTGAGTTGCTATGTAGAGTGAATTGCTTATGTGAAGAGGAAGAGATAACAAAATCACTCTAAGAGTGTATCTTATGCTCAAAGAATCCCAATCATCTACATAAAATACTACTTAAAACCAAAATGAGACAAATTACCATATACATAATATGAACTAAAATACATTTATACTCTCATACAAATGAAATAAAAATACAATGATTGCTATTAATCATCAGAGTTAATGTAGAATTGTCATGTTGCAGTACTTATACAGTGAATGTTTCACTGTTCTTAAAAGATTAAGTAAATGCGCTAATTCAGATGCCATCCCAGATGAAACATTAAGCATAATTTCTCTCTGTATTCCGAATACTTTTCCCCACTCAAAGAACATAGTTAATACTACAGGAGGATGCAAGTACTTCATTCCCCATTTTTTTGAGGTTAGAAGTTCAAAAGAAAATTTGAATCTTAGGATATACTGTTATACATAGATTTGATAGGCATTAGACTACAGTGTCTCTAGCATGTCCTTCAAAAGTGTTTCAGTAAAAACAGCAGTCAAAGGAATGGTATGATTAGGGAATGAAGAGATTACCTTTGCATGCTGTCCTCAGTTCAGAGATCAGTGCTGAATCCATACTTTACCTCAGACTATCTCAAACTACAAGAAAAATCTCCTGACTTAATTTTCCTTTCTTAAGAATTCTGCAACATGAAAAGTTTCCTTTAAATTATTCAGGACAATAGGAGTAAGTGTTCTGCATTTGGTTCTGCATAACATATTTGGTTAGAAAGTGATTGATTGGTTGTAAGATGACAAAAAGTTTAAGCTGGATATGCCTTGATTTCCTGTGAGTAGAGTGTTGTTTTATTCTTTCTATCCTCCCTCTTCATCTGTATCCTTGCTCTTCATCTCTTGCTCTTGAGACAAAGGACTTCCTCTTTCTGGGCTTATGCCACTCACAGACAATTTAGGACTTGATAGTTTGATTTGGGGAAAAATGTTTCTAGTAGTATTGAAAATGATGATGATGATGCAGTTAAGACAGCGTCTTTGGAAAATTCAGCACCCTAATATAGACAACTGCAATTAGAGGGTTGGATTACATTGCAATAACAATGCTGGCACAGTAGTTGCCAGCAAGCTCCTAACTGCTTCATTACCCATGCTTGACCCTTTGCAACGAATATGCCAAGCCATTGTCGGATGACAGATTAACATGGCAGGGAAACAAGTAAAATAATTACTTTCCTAAATTAAATTTTTCATCAGAATTGTAATTAAAAATAAAAATAAAAAACGTCTTTGGGGGCTCAAAAAGCACAAACTAAGTGCCGAATTCTGATCTATTGAGCTGATCTGGCTTCAAAGCAAACTGCAATGTGAAAATTTCCTCATATATATATAATATATTTAGCTTTCTTCACATGTGATCATTATAGTCAATAGCTCTCATGATATTCAAAATACTTGCTAAGAATAGGCTGACTTAGTGAATACTTAGAATACTTATCTGAAGTGTTTCATTCAAGAAGTGCCAAAACATTTCAACATCTTTAAATAAATTTCAAATTTTCATTAGAAAATGTATTTGTTTATTTGTTTTGTAGTTAAAATTGCCTAATTTAACCAAGAGAAATCATTTAAATAGCTCCCATATTTAATTAGATAATTTCTGATAGGTTAAAAATATTTGCGTTGAAATGAAATAAACTCATTATATTGTTCTTTGTCAAAAATAATGCATCCTGGTATACTTACTTTAGTTTGACTATCAGACTGAATAAGTCTATTTGGCACCCTTCCTCAGTGGTCACTTAGCACTTCAATGCCTAGGAATATTTTAGGAAAAAAAAAAAAAAGGCAAATAACAGATACATGTGTAAGGAAATTGTCTGGTTATGAAATAGCAACTTTTGGAAGCTTTGGACAGGCAAGACTGATTTTGTAAGACAAATCACTGAAGTATAAGAGTTTGAAGCTTTCAGTGGCTGCACCTAAGCTGTTAAAATCTGGAAAGTTAGCAACCTAAATCTGTGTGTTCTGTAACCATGTCCTGATCCTACAGTTGGAATAGATTTGTACATGCATCAACTCCACTTCATCTTTGTTTTCTAAATGGGGAAACCTAGGTTTCTAGAGAAAGGAAAACTCTGTCTAAAAGGCATTTTTGAGGGTCATGATGCATTCAGCTTATTATTATTAAATGACCAGGCGGGTGTTATCCACAGGCAAACACTCTCCAGCTCAATACAGCTGGAACTGATTCTGGACAAACAGAATGGAATAGCTGGGTAACTATAAAAAGATAGATTTCTTTTTACAGCAGGCAGCACATGGAGTCTGGACACCTAGTTTAAGTTAGATGGCTTCAAAATGACTAAGCAGGATTAATCACAGTTTGAAGCTGTCTCAAGACAGGAAAAAAAAAAAATCATCCCCTTCATGAGTTTATCTCAATTTCCTATTCTATCCTTATTCTATCCTTCCTCTTTCTACAGCCTTCTTGTTGAGACAGGGTGCACCTTACCTATGTTAAGGTAGTATGTTGTATGTTAATATACATTCTGTGTACATTGAAGAATGTACATTGTAGTACATTGCAGAATGAAGCTAGTTTCTGTCTTGTTATTGATCTTGGTGTGCAACTGTATTAAAATGGATTAAACAAATATTAACAGAGATTAGCTTTTGAATTACCAGTTTACCAAAAATCATTTGTTCTAAATGAAAGTCTGAGGTAGCAACAAATACTACAACTGATCAGACGGTTGAATTCTTGTATTGTTTTTTTTTTTCTTTTTTTAATTTAACTTGCCAAGATTTAATTACATGTATAGGTTAACACCTCCTGGAGACACTATATCTCTGTCTAATGAATAAGAAAACAATTAGCATATGCTACGCTGTGTGTCAAGCCTGGTGACTCTTCTATCCTTTCCCTTCTATCCTTCTATCCTTCAAAGATTGACTTTGCAGTGTTCTTTTATAACACTGGGCAAGGCTGATCCACACTAATGATCTGTGCTTTACTTTATACCAACATGTGGAAAATATGTCTGCAGAACCACTAGTGATTGTTAATCTATTTTGAGACTAATAATGCCTTTTGAAGCTATTAGAAATCTGAAACGCAGATAAAATATTTCTGAAATAACTCTCAACAAAACTGTAATAAAATCTTAAATTCTGATTATGACTAGTCAGAGACTTGAAGTGCATTTCTACATTTAGGCCCCTAAAGTACCCATTATACAGTATATTAAACTTTGTTTAGTTGCAGCTTTCTTGTTCTACCTATAGATCTGAAAATAATTCTTCCCTGTGTTTAGGAAATGTACTATATAACCATGGATGAAATTCCCATGAGAAAAGATTCAATGAGACCTGAAGATCTGTAAGTGTATTTGGTAAATGAATAGATAAAGAGCAGAAGTACCTGTTACATGGATAAATATAACATAATGGCTTTTTGAAACTGAAGTCTTGCCTCACTTGTCAAGCAGTCAGCATTCTTTAGAACACTCCATCTTTGGGGTTGATCCCATTGACAAATATTGTTAGTTTTCCAAAAAGCTTTGACAAGGAAAGAGTTTTAGAAAAAATGAAGCAGTCAGTAGATGAGAATGAAGGTCCTTGCATGGTTACAAGACAGAAAGAGAACATAGATGCTTGATGTCAGCAGAGGGAGTTCACACGGAGAGTCCACAGTGAGGTGTGTAAGATGGTCTGATGCCACCGTTGACAATGAAATGTCAATCTGTTGATGATACCTTGTTATTTATGACAGTAAGTTAAATAAGAATTACAAAAAGTCCTTACAATCCTGTGCAGCCACTTAGTAAGTGAAATTCAATATAAGCAAATGTAAACAATGCACAATATTAAATAAGCATATTACATTGCATACAAAACAGTGGGTCTGAACTGACCACTATGATGCAAACTAAAACTCGCTAAATAGATACAAAAAGGTTTGATTTAGTACAATTTTACGGATGATGGAACAAGTTATCCCAGGTGCAATCTTACTATATGAATGGGTGATGATCCTACCAGTGTTAATGGGAAGGCAAATCTTCCCTTAACACTCAGCATCAACACTCAGAAATTTTGCATCTACTACAGCAAAGGTTTGATTTAGATATGAGCGTCTCTTGCCATTGGAGATACTGTAACATACCAGAGATATCAGCATAAATATGACTGGGAACCAATGGAAGACCTACAGTCTGTGGAACAGAAACTGGAGGCCAGCTAAGGTATCTTGAATGACATTAGCTAACTTTGTCAGGCCTGTTGAGTCAAATTTTATTGTAGTTAGCTATTTGCAATTTCTGTGTGTGTTGCAATACATCCTTGTCTTTCACAATACTTATATTTTAAATTGCAGATGGCATGTATTTAAAAGAAAATGGTTTTATTTTGTATTATCTTAACTGGATTGCTGTTATAGAGTCAGAGAAAAAAAATATATAACAGAAAAACTGTGTTAGAGTAATAGTTGGTTCCGTCTGGATAAAACTTTAAGAAACTCTGTTGTGTTATTGGTGAGGTCCTTTCCTAGTTTAGACTGAAACAATAGTTTCAACACGCAACCTGTACAGGTCCTAATCCAAAGGTAATTGTTCTTCTGACTTCAATAGCTTTGTTGTCAAACAGGCTTGTGAAATTCAGTAATTTTGCCTTCTGTAATGCTTACATATTAGCTTATTATTTTACTTTTATCAGAGTCGGGAAGGTAGGCAGTCACTTCTGCCTTATCAAGCTCAGGCCATTTGGCTTGTCATTACTAGTATTACTATCCTTTTATTTCCAAGGAGGAGGATTCAGCCCAGATCAAATACGATGTACTGATGCTCAATAAAATGTTATCTTTTAATATATAAGTGTAACATATTAATGCAGCCCAATTTGTTTGGCTCTGTGGATACTCTTGAGATGAACAGTGGCAGGACTAATACGAGTAACAATACTAGTAATATTTTTAAATCACTTTAAATTCATTTCTTCCTCTCCTGCTTTATATCTCTGCCCAGAAACTTGTTTTTAGGAACTATAAGACAGTTTAATAAAGTGTTATAATATCAACGTATCAAACAAAAATCCATTAGTTTGCAGGCAAAGTAATAATCCAATTCTTCACTTAAAAGAATTGATTCTTCTAATCAATTTTCTAATTGATTTTTTTACTAATTGATCACTAGTACAATAAAACTAAGATTTATACAGTCTCACAAGATTATTTATATGCAGAATTTTAGTCTGAAGTGTATTGCCAAGATAGCTGCCATGATTGTTTTTGAAAGGAGAAGTGGTTGCCCTTCAAATCTTGATTAAAAAATATAATAAAAGCAAACAAGCAAATTACTTAGCTCTAAGAATGATACTCAACCTCATTAACTGCTTTTACTTAGCTCATAAATGATTTCAATCTAACCAAAGGCGATTACATATATTATGATACAAAGCTGGGAGGAGTAGCTGACACCCCAGAGGGCTGCGCTGCCATCCAGAGGAACCTAGGGAGACTGGACAACTGGACGGAGAGAAACCTCATGAAATTCAACAAGGCCAAGTACATGGTCCTGCATGTGGCGAGAAACAACCGTAGACATCAGTACAGGCTGGGGCCCAATCTAGTGGAGAGCAGCTCTGCCGAGAAGGACCTGGGGGTCATGGTGGACGACAGGTTGACCATGAGGCAGCAGTGTGCCCTCGTGGTCAAGAAGGCCAATGGGATCCTGGGGTGCATTAAGAAGAGCATCTCCAGCAGGTCGAGGGAGGTGATCCTGCCCCTCTACTCAGCCCTGGTGAGGCCACATCTGGAGTACTGTGTCCAGTTCTGGGCTCCCCAGTACAAGAAAGAGGTGGAGCTGCTGGAGAGAGTCCAGCGCAGGGCCACAAGGATGATCAAGGGCCTGGAACATCTGTCCTATGAGGAGAGACTGAGAGAGCTGGGCCTGTTCAGCCTGGAGAAGACTGAGAGGGTCCCTGATCAGTGTATATATAAGTACCTCAAGGGAGGCAGTGAGGAGGATGGGGCTGGCGTCTTTTCATTGGTGGCCACTGATAGAACTAGAAGAAATGGCCACAAACTTAAGCACCAAAAGTTCCACGGGAACTTAAGGAAAAATGTTTTGACAGTGAGGGTGACAGAGCCCTGGAACAGGCTGCCCAGAGAGGTTGTGTAGTCTCCTTCTCTGGAGATCTTCAAGACCCGATGGATGCAGCCCTGTGTCATGTGTTCTAGGTGGCCCTGCCTGTGCAGGGGGGCTGGACTAGATGACCTCTAGAGGTCCCTTCCAACCTCAACCATTCTGTGATTCTATGATTCTATGATTTAATGATTCTACATTTGCTCTAGTTCCTGTGATGTAACAAGAATAAATAGAACCAAAAGTAATAAAAACACACCACCAATTTTAGAAATCTCAGAAGTTTTTAAAAGAGATTATTAACTGTTATGACAGAAGTGATTTTGAAAAGATAAAGCTAAATCAGGTGTTTGTACCTATTTTTTAACAACTTCCTGCTTTTTTAAAATTGCTTTCCCAATGGTGAGTTGTTTTAGAGGAAGTATGATAAAATAGGCCATGAATTAACTGTGAAATAAGTATTCTGAACTTGTCTCTGTCAGTGCCTGCTTTGAGTCAGCATCTGAAAATCTTGAGGTCAGGTTCTGTTCTTGTTCACACCAAATTTATGAACAATTCTGTTTAATGAGCTCAGTCGAGAAGACAATCTGACCCTGCATGTCTTAGCTTTCCTCTTGATAAAATAAGAATGATAATATTTATTGACCAACCTGCAGAAGTGCTATGAGAAGTAATATATTAATATTTGTACTGTGCCTTGGAATTATTCATAGCGAATTTTCAGCATAGGGGGCAATTTCATTGCATATACAAGACATGAGCTGTGAAACTCGTTTAATGCAAACTTGTGTGTAATTCATGCGTACACTACAGTAGGAAAGGGAAAGAGTTATTTAGGACTGTTTAGGGGTTATCAGCGAGAGTAGCTGGCTAATCCTGTATAAAAGGATGAGTACACTGGTGATAAAGAAACATTTGAGACAAGGTAGCGCCCTTTTAGACTGTAAAATCCCATCTCCCACGGAAAATGATACAGGTCCTATTATTTGATTTACTTAAAACTAACCTGAGCAAAGCACATTTTTAAAATATATTTGAAAGAAGAAATCAGCAGCAGGAGAGAAATAATTAGAGGTGGAAAAACTCTTCTTGGATAGTTCCAGTGCTGATATACAGCAGATGCTAACTGTCTATTGTGAGAGAGTATAGTTAAAAGTAAATACGATGGAGCAGAAACTGAACTGTTAACTGTTACCTGAACTGTGTCAGCACTCACTCTGCCATCACAGAACTGTGTCCTAACAAAAACTCAGAAAATGTTTGTATTGTATTTTTACTTCCACATTCCACCATAATTCCACATTTTCTCGTGTTCCATAATTTTGGCTGCATTATAGCCAACAAGAAAAATTGGCTGTTGATTCCCTGTGATGTGTGGACAGCAAAACAATTCCTGCTCTTCTATCCTGTTGATTTTATGGGGTCTGACCTCTGATTCACAAGTTAATTACCTATTGTTATTTAAACATATTTGTCATTATCATTTAAATCACATTAAAAGAATCCTCCTTACTGGATATATTTACATTATTAGGTACAGGTTTTAAAATGATACAAAAAATATTTATTTTTCTATGTTTGTTTTCTCTGTGCTGCACATTGTGTAATTTATAAAGTATAGAATTAATAATAGACTTTTTCTAATTTTATTTTTGATGATTAACCATGCTACAGCCTATGTATCTTATTGTAAGATCTTATCTTAAGGTGGTAAAGACAAGATCAATATTAATGATATTTGAATAACAAAGTCTTAAAATAGAAGTATATGATATGACCTATTCAAATTTCATTGTACACTCTTATAGGAACAAATGCTACGGATTTAATAAAATGAAAAAAATGTTTTTTGTAGCTTCACTTTTCTTTTAAGGTTTGGTTCTATTTGTCTACCTTTAAAGCAAATACCGGTGTACTTATAAATGAAAGAAAACAAGGAAGGAAAATATTAAATGAGGTACAGTTTCTTCAAATTATTATGGATGATCAGAAGTTTAAGATCCTAATGTTAATAAAATATTGTGGATGAGAAAGAAGAAAAGACAGATTTTGAGAAAATTTCAATGTACTTAAGTATATTTTATTTTGATAAGTAAATACTATAAACATACCTATAAATTGCAAAATTTTTCAAATATTTAATGTGTTTATAGTTTATCAATATGCATCGATGCTTTCATCTGCATTAATACTTTTATGCTTAGCACAGTTTGTACTGCAGTATATACTACTTAATTCTTCTTTTTGATGAAGTACAAATATCTTTTTTGTGTTTTAAAAGGAATGAATTAAATTGAGTAAAATGAGAAGCTTCTGGAATCCTGAAAAAGGGAAGACCTTGAAATCTTCCAATGGTGTTACATTGTGAAAACTTTCATTATCTTGGTGAACTGTAAAAGATTGAGGTAGTATGAATGAACTCAAGAGGAAATACTTAGGTAGTATGAATGAACTCAAGAGGAAATACTTAGCTGTATAAGCATTTTACAATCATCTAATCCAGGTGCATTCAACTGGTAGGCAACTGGGAAGTGTAAATGCCACACTCAAATTCCTAAAGCAATTTATGTGAATGAAAAACATATGAGAAGACAAATCTGTGCTCACTTGAAGAAAGACATGATATTCAATCCTAAAAAACAAAGGCATTCTGTTTGAATCAGGGATTGTGTTTTGGTCTGATGTAAGATCTGTATTGTGACAGCAGTTTTAGAAACATGACAACAGTATGTAAGAATAAAGGGATTAGAATTCTGGTTGATAATTCGTTACATGTATATACTGACCATCATGCCATCTTTAACTTACCCCTATTTTGCAATATAGAGAGAGTTTATTGGAAAGACTTATATTCTAAACCATACAACAGAAGATAAATTTTGCAACACTCTATTCACTTCAATATGCAGTGACAACTTAGATTTTAAAGAAAAAAATCCAATTTGGGATGGAAACCTGTCACGTAAATTTTGTATTAGCTTAGAGAGGCTATTTTGTCTAAAAAAATAAACCTTTTAAAAGGCCTTCATTAAAGAATGGTGATATTACTTTTATCTATAAAACCCATGAGGAGAGATAAACCAAGATCTTTATTTTCTGCCAGGCAGGCATTTTTTAAAAATATTCTTTCCTATTGAGTTAGGTCAAAATCCTAACCTAGGCTGGTATTTAGACAGTGGGATGACAGCTAAGATCAGGTCCTAAGAGTTCATACTGGGAGATGTATTAAAGGTGATGCAGCTTTGTTCATCAGTTAGATATCTGCTTGCAACGAGCCAAGGTGTTAGGTCAAAAACACGTGATGAACTGGGTAAAAGTTTGCTCAGAATTCAAATTCAGCATTATTTTTCTGGAACTATCCAGGAGGAACAGGTTGATTCAAAGGTGTTATTTTGGAAATGGAAACATGCCTTTGGACTGGACACATGCAAGGAAACTGGAACTGAGGAAGAAAATTTAAGTAAGTAAAATCTTGAGAAATACTATTACATTTTTTATTTCCTAGTAGAAAACAAGTGCAGAAAGAGACACGGTCCTGTTAACGCTTCAAGAAAGCCCTAGGGGGAATGTTGTTTCCATCAAATTTTAAGGATATCCAAATTCCCTAGGCCTACATACTTTCTTTGTGATTTCTTTGATTTCTTTTTTTTTTTTTTTTAGTTTCAGTTCATACATTTTTTCAAAGAATTGATAAACAATTCTCTTTGACTGTGGTAATATGTACACACTTAAGCTACATTTAATGATCTATAAGCTATGCACAGCATTTACACACACACAAAAAGAAAATTGGTCAAGCACATCCAGAAGAAAGTAAGACTTTCTGCATTCAACTTCCAGATATGTCTCAAGATGTACAAAAAACCCAGATGTATTGCAATTAGCATTTGGGATTTGGCCAAGTGAATTTAGGGAACCTGAATTCAGGTCCAAACCCTGATTTTGGTAATTATGGGGTTATATAATATTCCCTATAATACTATGCAGCTATAGAATGAACGCGCAATCATCTCATCTATTATTGTTTAAAATGAAAAGATTTATTAATTCTTCAATAAGAATTACAAAACAGTTCTGTAATAATGGTCATTTTTGCTGTCCTGAGTATTACAGCCAAGTTAATCCTTCCAATTCCATTTCCACTAAGTAACCTACAATGAAGTGTTGCTTTTCACTGGTAGAGCTTTACCCACTGCAAACTCTGAAAACAGCATTTGAGATTAAAGTATTTTTCATGCTGTGATTTGACTGTTAGACTAGACTTATCTCCATCAGTAAAGTAGAACATTATTGATTCTTAAAATAGATGGGGAAACTTAAAAAATTGTTTTCATGGTTGAGATAACCTTATAATTTCTTTCTGCATATCTAAGTGATTTTCACATCCTAAGGCCATTATACTTTCTTTGAATTAGTCTTTAAAGATAGTCCTTATTTGTTTCTGTACCTCATTGAAGTTGGGGTAAGCTTTTCAATTACTGTCTAGTAACTAACAACTTTCCTTTATATGGAGTTATCAAATCCTATCAAATAAATAACAATATTTAATCTTCTCTGCACAGATATATTTGCAGCTAGAAATAGAGTATTGATGCACATATAAATCCGAGTATCCTATTGCATTAAGTCGACTTTATACTGATTTCTTAGGGCAAGGAAAACATTGGTCTACTGAGGTTTTATGAAGAGGGGTCCTTGTGAAGACCTCCTTGTATCTACCTTTCCCATTCTTGCTTGAAAATGTAGAGAAAGGAAAGCCACCGGCAGTATGATATCATCATGGTTTGTGGCTCCTCTTATAAATGAGCTTTCAGTTGTCAAGTGAGAACCAGTAGATTATAGATTTTGGTGGGGTTACCTTAATGTATGCCAGAGGCCATTTCCAGAGCTATGTTCTATTATCTGGGGGCATCAGTCTTTATTCTTTTAAGTTTTGCTTGGACAGTAAACAAAGTATTGATTAAAAGATGGGTTTTATCTTTTATGAAACAAGCCTCTATTAAACAGGTTCCTGCCATAAGATTCTGATGAGGATATGAGTTTATCTTTAAACTGATTTATCTTACTGCAGGCAACTTTAAAGTCAATATAATTTTAGATCTTCTATTTAATTGTAACAATAAACTGTTAGATAGATGTATCTATCTAAGCTGACACAACATGGTAGATGTTTTTACAAGCAATGGCCCATGGACAAATACCAATGAACTCAATGAGCTGTGACTCAATATTGGCTTTGTATTTGTTAGATAAAAGCATTTTACAAGTGTTACATAGAGCAATGAACTATTATACTTCCTGAATGTCATTAATGGTTTATACTTACAGATCATACCAGATTGCTCCCACCTAAAATTGAGCCTAACTGTAATTTTGTAAAACATAGGCATAAAGTGAGTTTTGCGCTATTGAAATAGGACTCAGTATGGTAGATATAATCTGAATGTAAAATAATCAGCAGATGGCACATACATTTAAATCTGGCAGTCAGTCATAACTCATTTGAGATGCATGAACTGAAGGGAATCTGTAAATATGTCAAAAATATTTTGTACAGTAGTAGAGTTCAGTGCTCAACTGCATTACTGCATTACTCAATATTTTGCTTATTCAAAAATAGTTGTACTTTGTGCCATTTTTATTTTATACAACAGAATGGTGTATTGACTGTGTAATCTTGACCAGGAAGAAACCAAAAATACATGTGGGCAGTGTAATGCCAGTAAACATGCACATGAGTTTCAAGACTGGACATAAATACTTTCAAAGAGCATAATTCTGTAATAATTTCATGAAGTATTTCTCATTATTCCATATGTTATTCGGTTGTGATGAAGGATCATCCTAGTTCCTTAGTTCCTAAGAAAACTAAGAGAAGAGCACAAAACTGCCCACTGTAGAATAAGACCCTAACTGAATCCAAATTTGCTTATGTCCTTTGGAGTCATAGAAACTAGACTTGAAGTTAATTAGCAGAGGTCATCTATTCCAGTCCTCATAATTCAAAGAAGGATCAACTTAGTGCAAATTATTTATTGAAATGTGAGACTGAGAGGGAACAACAGTATTCTCAACGGATTTGCCACTGGATCCAACACAAAACAGCTCATCAGTCTGAAAAGTGTTCAGTTACTCCACATACATCTCTATATTAACAGTCCATAAATTGCTGCCTATGATCTCACAGCAACATTAAGAACTATGAGCAAACTATAGAGAGACAGAAAGGTGTCAGAATTCAAGCGGCTTTGGTCCTATGGCACAAACCAAGACCAACAACACAGAACAGATCAAAAGTCCTCTCCTCTACCCTGTCTTTCTCATTGGCAAGTAAAAATTTACATCATTCAGGGATCTATTTCAGCCTGAGTATATTAGCAGGCAAGTAGCTAAATACTTCAGAACTTTAACTGTTAGGAATATTCATACACCTGTCCATAGGTCACATCTTTAGCTTTGAGTGTTTTTGAAGATGTCAGAGGAAGGTAAAATATACAAGCAAAGATAAGTGTGGCTCAAATTTAATAAAAATAATAAAAGCGTCAAATTCCTTTGATGTTGCTATGATATTGGAAGTGTTAATTTCTAATTCCAAGGAATTTTTTTTTCTATACAGACTCTTAAGATTAAAAAACTTTTTTTGATTGTTTGCATATACTCCTAAATCTGCAAGTCAATCCAAAATTGAATACATTTTTGTTAAACAGTGATTGCTTGTCTGTGCTTACTTGCAAACATTTTGCCTGATTTTATCCATATCCTGACTGCCTTGACAGAGATGAAACATTGTACTCAGCTTTTGTTTGATAAATGATTTCTTACACAGCCTTTTCCGTTTGTTACTGGTTACTAGTCTCTCCAGTCAGTGGTTGAAAGTTGTAACTAAAACCTTCTATAAAGCAAGTTAAATTATCCCTTGTCTTAAACATTGTGAACAATTTTATTTCTTTGCCCATCTCAGTGTGATTTTCCTAGCTGGAAGAAACATCTGCAGCCCATCTCTTCAACGATGTAACTATTCCTGCAGGGTTGTATGCATGCATATCATGAAAATATCAACAACAGTACAAACATACTCTCATGGTTTTTTGTTTGGTAATTTCTAGCTTATAGGTTGGATTACTGCTTTGGTTTTTAGACAGCAATATGACAAACAATTTTGGAAATAGCTGAAATTTTAAATATTACTTTATTGATGGTATATTAAAACACAATTCTAAGCCAAGCAATTAGTCCAGACTGCTAGATAGCAGAATAAATATATTAGTGGACTGTTTAATTCATCTAAGTATACACATACAATGATCTTGTCCTTTAAGAATCTGAAAAAAAAAAAAAAAAAAGGAAAAAAATCATGAAAGAGGACAACATCAAAATAAATAGATCAATTATACATTTAAAGTGATTATCATATTGCAGTGTTTTTCCAGATTTTTTCATTTCCTTGCCAAATGCTGTGTCACCTGCTCCTTTTTCTCATTTTATTCGCTCTTATCAGAGTCTTTGTCTCTCTCAGAGTTCTTTATATAGTCATTTATTTTGTTAGATAAGTTCTAGGTGTCCTATGTCTGTTAGGGGACATGAAACTGCTTTGCCCGCATGGGCTACATGATTTTTTTTCTGTTTCATTGATTTAGGCGCAGATCTTGTTTTAAAAGAGTATATATTAGGTTATAGTACAACGCAGCAGAGAGCCAATACTTACTTGTTTAGGATAATTTCACTGTTATATTTTTTCAAGTGAGGAAAAAACATAAAATATTTGATTTCCCCAAAACTATCTTTTCAGGTGTATGGAAACCAAGTCTGAAACTTTTCATCTGTGATGTGGATTATCCATCTTTTCTCTCCTCTGTCTTCTTTCGTTTTCATATCTTCCTATTTTCCTTGCTTATAATAATGACTTATAAGGAAGCCTCAGTGTTGCACTGTTATTTTTGATTAAACTCATTTCTCACTGGTGTTGCATGCAATTAGTTTAGAAAGGCAATGATATATTGATAGAGTAGGTTCTTAGTCTTTATCTTTACTAGTTAGACAATGAGTGAAGCCTTAGGCCAAAGACTGGATCTGAATCATCAAATTGTCCATTTTTCAGTCTAGACCCTTTCACAGTAAAATTCCTGTTGCACTTGCACCCTTTCAAAGAACTTCTAGAAAGAGTTTGGAGTTAGTAAGGGGCGATGATGATTCCCAAAAGATAATATGCACATGACCATCCTGATCTTGAGAATAAGCAGTTTTTATACTATGGCTGTATGTTACTTATACATACATATGGCTTCCGGGGCAGAACATAGATCTGGCATTGTGTACTAGTGTGGATAAAACTTCTGCTGTTCTAGTGTTCTAGTCTAGACTAGTGTTCTAGTCACTTTCAAACTACAGTATACATCTCAAAGTTCCTGGCTAAATGAAGCGATACCTGTGTTGCTTACTCATCCTTTAAAAGGTATATATATATGTCTTTTTGCTCTTTTACTTCTGATGTCTCATCACAACCTAGTAGTACACAAAATACAGGTGCATGACTATCATTCATTCTCTTCCAAAGTCATCTCCTTTTACTCTGTTATTTAATCAAGAGAGGATTCACTTGCAGTGCGGAATTCATACCTAAAAATATTCAATTTCCTAGGCAGACAATAATATGCCCTAGAAGTTCCACCTCTGTTGTCACTTGTAGATAGTTTTGATTTGGGACCCTTCTAGTTCCATCACTGAGTCTCTTTTGTTCTTACTGTTCTGTACTTACATTATCAAGTATTCACTGTAGTAAGTACTGAAATGCAGAATACCTTAGAGATAAATATTTTTAAAATATACCTTCTCTGTATCTAACCAAAATGTAATTGAAAGAGTTTATGTCTTGAAAAATTCAGCTTTCATGTGTCTTAGACTGCTCGCCCCCATTCTTTTGGGGGGCAGCTCACACAGATCCAAGATGATCAGTCACCTCACTGAAAAGAGGCCAGCCCCATCCTCCCCACTGCCTCCCTTGATGTACTTGTACACACTGATTAGATCCCCTCTCAGCCTTCTCTTCTCCAGGCTGAACAGGCCCAGCTCCCTCAGCCTCTCCTCATAGGGCTGATGTTCCAGGCCCCTGATCATCCTGATGGCCCTGCGCTGGACTCTCTCCAGCAGCTTCCATATTTTACCTAGAATAATGTGTTGCTCTCTCCCACCAACAATAAACAAATGACAATAGTCTTCTGGTTTCTTGTTTGTAGTAACATGTTATTATTGTTTCTTCCTCATAGAATATGTAAGAACATGTAATTATATTAGATGACAGATGAGAGGATGCGAGACATGATGCTCTACTCTATTACCTTAGAATTTTTATAGGATACAAGAAGTTACCAAGATGTATTTCAAAATGGGTTTGCTCAGGTTTGAAATTTCTCAGCAAATTGCATAGAAGGGGAGGATTAAAGTTCATATGAATATGGAGATTCGTGTCCTTCCCATGTCAGTGTTGTGGTGGTACTGTTCTTATCTCTTCATTGCTACCTTGTGTCCACTCTGTAATGCACTCGAGTCTTTTAAGATTGAGGAAGGATTTCCCAGGCAACAGTGATTTTCCGTTTTTCTCCTATTTCTTAAATGATCCACGAGCCTCTGTCCTTGCTGGTATATCTGAATTTGAAAAAGATTCTGCTGGAGATACACTGTCCCTCGTAATGTTCTGGCTATGATGAAGACGATGATGTTTATGTTTTTGTGACTTAATCTCAGACCACAAAAGGTCACACTGTACATACACTGAAGGCTATGTCTCTCCCAATGTACTTACTGTATAACAGACAAAGTAATAGAAATACAAAGAGGAGGAGAAAATATAAAAGAATATTGGCTTGCTTTTACATTGAGTCTACTCATCATCTATGTAAGAGAGCTTACATAGGATTGCCAGTGACCATTGTGTTAGAGGATGACTGTAACAGATCTGAATTGCTCCACAACAGTGCACCTGCCAGGATCTTTAGTGTTTGTACGCACAGCAAGTGCTAACGGCCATTTGTTATCTTTGGAAGGCTGGACTGATCTTCTGTATAGGACAATGAAGTTGGAACTGGTCTTCTTTTAGCAAGGACAATGAACCATGAAATTGGGCAGATGAATCAAAGCATTTTATACTGAAAAAAAAAAAAGAAAAAAAAAAAGAAAAAAAAAAAAGAAAAGAGAGAGAGAGAGAGATAGTCTAGTACTGTAGAGAAAAAATGTACAGAATTTTTTCTTCCTTTCTGCTAAAAGGACTGCTCTGCCTGTGGTCATTTCTGCCTTTCAAAAGTCTTAGTTGTCTTGTATCAAAAATTTAAGGACATTCAGATCTGAATTCCTGAGTGACATCTACATTATAATTATTCTTTAACATAAACCATTATATACTGTTTTTTATATAGTGGTTTATATATATATGGTTACTAGTATATACTGGAAGAAATATTGTGTTTCTGTTCATATGAGACCTTGGGACCCATCCCAGTTCTGTCAGTCATTGTGACTTGCTTTCTTTATTTATTTTTTTTATTTATTTATTTTTTTTTTCATTTTCCCTTGTATTTCTATTTCTGACCCTATATTTTCTATTTACTCCAAGTCAGTTTCCTGTTGGGAAATGTGATGTAGTTGGCTTCCACTTTTCTCCATTTCTTGCACGAAAATATAAGGTTAAGTGTTTTCCAGAATCTGGAAACAGAGAAGCCAGATGGCCATATGAGCTGAAAAACACATCTGATGGCTATATGCCTGTCTCCTAGATGTAGCACTCCAATGTGCTATACTGGTTACTCATTGAAACAGAGACAAGAGCAGAGTTTTGGACATCAGGATGAGGTACCAGATGAAATGCTGATAAAACCAATGATAGCAACATTTGCCCAATACATCTCCTGTTTCCTTAAGTGGAAAAAAAAAAAAAAGTTCAACAGACTTTGACGTTTGAGTCCTACAGTCAGTATGCATTTTGGTTTTGTTTTACTACTAGTTTAACTACTAGTTTAACTTTCATTAGCTGACTTTTCATGTGCACATGAATAAAGTATCTCTGCTCTTCCTCATTTGTGGTCCACTTTGGGCTGATTTTGTTTCCAAATGAAATCACATTCCAAATTAATCACATTTCTTACAATACTCTGTCTGTGTCTACATATAGGCACTAAAAGATAAGATGGAGAGAAGGAACAAATATAAAAGTTGTTTTGATTATATTTGCCATAAAAAAAGATAATATAATCTTATGAGATAAAAATAGAAAAAAAAACTTCTTAGCTGTATTCTGATTTCAGGGTGTAACTGATATTTAAGGTGAACGTGTTTGGTCCTTTCCTGTCTTTTTTTTTTTTCCATTTTATCTACTTTTGTATAAATTAAAAAGCCTTTTGCCTTCATTTTCTATTTTCAAAATGTTGTTGTTGTTGTTGCATTATCTTTAAGTTGTCAGTGTAGCTGACAATGCATGTTGAAAGCTTTTGCCTTTTTCTCAACTACTGAGAACACTGAGATCCAAATAGGTCAGACGATTGGCTTGATTGGGTATTTCCTATTTAAGTACAATAGTCAAAATATAAAATATATCTGATTATGAAAAGGTGCTTTGTATAATTTTTGAAGTGTGAGCAATGCAACTACACATGACTGAAGAAAATATTTCTATGGCTGTCTGATCAAAATCAAAGGTCGCACAAACCTTCTGGTTTAACCACCAGAATCAAAAGTTTCAAGCAGTTTTTCTGGAGGCAGTTCATGAATTTTTCCTGCTACTAGATTTAGAGAAAAGGATGAGCTAAGTACAGAGAGGAATATACAAAATAAAATCATGTCACAGGCTCAGAGTGAGCAGTGAGTAGCAGGGAGGACTGAACTAAGATAAATCAGATCTAATTAGGTGTCTGAGATAAACACAGTGGAATATTTATAATTAGTACATAGAGAATCTGTACTGATAGAAGATGGTATGTTTTGACACTGTTACATATATGTTTGGGAAGTGGTAAAGGCACAGTAGTGAAAAAAAATCAGTCTTATTGATACGCATCCATTTCTATATGTGTTACCTGAGAACATTTTTAATATTTCTGAGTATTATATCATATTCTGCTATATTGCATTACATTAATTTTCTGTTGTTTGTGTTCCTTGGCAATTCAGAGCAAGTCCATCATTCTTTGCTTTGCAGCTACACTAGGAATGCAAAGAGTCTGTGACATCCTAAATGGAAATCCTTGGTGCAGAAATCTGCTGCAACAATTGTATGCAACAATATATCTAGTATGCAACTCTCCAGACAGGATCCTACTGGGGAAAGGAAGATATTTTTATGGGAGAGGAGAGATTCATATGGAAAGGAAGGATCAAGAGCAGAAGAGTCTGAAACCTGGATCTTCTGGGTGATTAGGCATTCACATCTGGTTATTCAAAGCTATTGTTGTTTAGAACAAGTGAATAAACCAGATGACTTATGACAGATTAATTCACAGGCACCTTTTCTTTCTATTCAACTAGCTTGTACTTGTGGGGGTCTTTACTGCATACTAACAATAACTTCATGTGTAAGTCATTCTGATTGATTGTATTTAAGAAGTATCTACATAACTCATCAAAATTATAGTGGAATAGATTCTGTGTGTGTGAGATGTATGAGGGACAGAGTGTTCCCTCAGCACGTTTGTTGATGATACAAAACTGGGAGAAGTAGCTGATATTCCAGAGGGCTGCGCTGCCCAGCGGGCTCCAGAGGGACCTGGACAGACTGGACAACAGGGTGGTGAGAAATTTCTGCTCAGTCCTGGTGAGGCCACATCTGGAGTACTGTGTCTAGCTTTGGGCTCCCTAGTACAAGAGGGATGTGGATCTACTGGAGAGAGTCCAGCACAGGGCAACAAGAATGAGGCCTGGAACACCTGCCCTATGAGGAAAGGCTGAGAAAGCTGGGCCTGTTCAGCCTGGAGAAGAGAAGGCTGAATGTATATAACTACCTCAAGGGAGGGAGTGAGGAGGATGGGGCTGGCCTCTTTTCAGTGGTGGCTACAAACTGAAGTTCCACACCAGAAGTTCCACAGGAATTTAGGGAAAAATTTCCTGACAGTGAGGGTGACAGAGCCCTGGAACAGGCTGCTCAGGGAGGTTGTGGAGTCTCCTTATCTGGAGATCTTCAAGACCCGCTTGGATGCAGTCCTGTGCTATGTGCTCTAGGTGGCCCTGCGTGTGCAGGGGGGTTGGACTAGATGACCTCTAGAGGTCCCTTCCAACCTTAACGATTCTATGATTCTATGTATCTACAGAGAGAAAGAATATTATTGTGGAGTCAGGAAATTAATGGGAGGGAATGATACAGAATTTTCACCTGCACTTGAAAATAAACTACCTTTGAAGAGTCTTTTTGTTTGTTTTCCAGTTCTGTTAGAAAAAATTCGTCTCAGTAACGTTTGTTGCTCTCTCTCTAGGCTACAGACTGCCTTGCAGTTATTAATAAAAATTGTAACCTTTCAGATTAATAATGCACTTGGAATAACATGAAACACAATTTTTACTTTTATAAATAAAGGCTTTAGATAATGTATGCTCCTGTGTCACTACTACAGAACCAAACTACTCTGATCTTCTGTGACTGTTAAGTAGTGAATACCGAAAGCAAATAATGAACTAGAGATCATATGTAATTTAAGATAAAAAACAATCCATCCCTGAACAGCCTATGAAAAAATATATAAAACTGCCTGTTTCTAACAACCCTTATATAAAATTAACTATTTTTGGCAACAGGCAAGCAAATAATTTAACAAGATTTGTCAGATTATTTCCAAAGTCTTTTTTTTTTTAACCTAGTGATTTCTTTGACTCATCATATTAGCCTTTAACCAAAATCTTATTATTAAGCAATGCTGAATTATAATATCAGGGTATTCCAATAAGAAGCATGGTATGTTTAGCATTCTGCTGAGCCAAGCCTTGATTTTAAAGGATGCAGCTGCATTCAAGATATACAGCTATCAAAAACAACAGTTACCCACATAATTTACTGAATTCTAATCTCAACTACTGTTATGAAAACATGGGTAGAAAAATAAGTGTGATCCTAATCTTATAAAGGTAGCCAAGTAACTGAGGTAGTTTAGGCCTTTGCTCTAACTTAAAAGCGATACAAATCTGAAGAAATTTTCGTACTGAACCAAAAACTTAATAGGCAGATGGTACTTGAGAAAAGAGCATGACTTTTTAGATTTTTTTTCTGAGTACTTTGAAATGACAGCATGTCTCTTCAGAATGTGAACAATGCCTATAACAGAAAGTAATTTGGTTATAAAATGTAACATCAGATGTAAATGTCTCCCCGGTTAGTCTACGTTACAAACACTTGAAATCTAAATTTTAAGTATTTCCCAGTTTAAAAGGAAAATATAGCAGCTTTTATTTAACCTTCTTAGAACATTTTTATTTTGCTGAGGTATTAGAAGGACTTACTGTGTGGAATGCAAGGTAAAGTAAAGCAGGTTGCTTGCTGACTTCTAACTCCTGACAAAATGTGACATCGTTTAGCTTGATATCACCTCTTTTAGACTTTCTTTTGAAGAGATTGTCAAAGAAGCTATTTAAAACTAGTTTAAACACATCTGGTGCTATTTCTCTTGAGAATGACTTCATATGACACGATATCTTGGCACATTTATATCTATAATCACATGCCTTCACATAACCAAAAACTACAGTGCAATTTATTCTTTTTTATCTCAAAAGCAGAAAGTAATACTCTTAAGCTTCATTTGTTTTCAAATTTCAAATATAATATTGAAGAACTGAAGAAATAAAAATCATTTACCAAAAAGGTAAATCAGTTCAGTAAAGAATATGCTATCACATGTTCTATATTCAGACTGAGACACTACTTATTTCTGATCAGTTGAGCTCATTTTTATATTTCAATGGCTAATTTTTATGTTTGAGTAAATAACATAAAAGTAATACATTACTGAGGAAGTTTGCTCTTTTTTATGCACAAATGAAGTTGAATAGAAAATAGATTTTCTGTACTTTTTTTTTCTTTAATAAAGTTATATCAAAACAGACCTAAGCATCAGCAAGCAACAACAAATATAAATAAAGACATTTTAAAAGCTAGTTGTTTGGGAAAAAAGTATCAAGTAATTTAGACTATTTTTGACTATTGCAATTATTTCTTATTTTATTCAGTTTTAAAGTTAGGAAATATTATAAAAAAGGAATATGCATTTTTTTAGAATATCATAGAAAAGTGTTTCTTTTTGAGGACCTGGAGATGAGCAATGTATGAAAACAGATCTTTATTCATGTATTGTTTCAGCTGAAATAAACCATGATAAATCAAATCAATTTTTGCCACATATAATAATTCATAGGAGAAATTCCTCCAGATGATTCCTGAATTCTAGATGTGATCAGTGTTTAGTTACCACCTCTTAGGAGATTCTCAAAGATACACTTATGAAGTGTGGTGGCCCATCCTTGCCACTGTCATTTCAGGACAAAATCAAAGGGCAGGCTGTGTTCCTGCTCCACCTTATAGAGATGCTAATATGTTCCAGGTGATACATATTAAAGCAAGTTCCCTGCCCTTAGCGCAAGTTCCCTTAAAGCAAGTTGTATCACTTGCTTTTTCTTTCAGTGATGGCCTCTTGAGTTTGTGGATGACCAACATCATTTCCTTCTCTGCTGTGCTGTTTCTTGGCCTATTGTTCCCTTATTTAAATTTGTGCTTTTGATCTGTTCTAAAGTTCAACACTTTGTACTTGTCTTTATTGAATTTCATGTTATTGATTTCAGACCATTTTCTCAATTTGCCAGCTCATTTTGAATTCTAATGCTGTCTTTAAAAATGGTTGCAAAAACTCCAGTAGATTTTACAAAGAACACTAGTTCTTACTGCAAAATTCATAAAAGAAAAATTGAATACTATTAAACCTTGGTATACCTTTGTGATGCACTCAATAGGATGTTTGTATCTGACGGAAAGGGATTTATAATCAATTCTTCTATTTTCAGCCTTGTGTTAAGTATAATGTATATAAGTATAATAATTTGTAGTAATTCCATAAAAAAATATTTTACTAATGGCATGTGAAATATTTCAAAAGTCATTTTGACATCAAGATACATCACAACTTGTGTTTGTGTCCTAATCACTCAACAAATCAGCCTTTGGTATAAAACATCTAATCTTGTTTAGTGTTATTCATGCTTAGGCAAGTCCTGTTTATGTTGTGTATTTGTTCTTACAGGTGCTTGGCAGTGTGCAGGTGTTTGATAGTGTACCAGTTTCCTTTCAGAGATCAAAGTTAAACTGATCTATCATTCTTCCATTTATTTATTTATTTATTTATTTATTTGTGGTAGTTTCAAGTTCCTTCAGGAATGATTATCCCAAAGATAATCATTAATAGTTTTGAGATTGCATCTACAAGGGATAATTTTGACAAGACCTGTTGATCTGAACCCATCCTAATAACTAAATATTGTTTAGTCTTCTCTTTCTCTAGCCAGGTCAATGCACCTTGGTACTTTCTGCTGCTTAATATAAATATTTAATTACAGTTAGTCTTCTTATAAAGAATGAAAAAGGACTATTTCAAAAATATAGCAATTACCTTCCAGTTCAATAATGAACCTACCTTCCTCACAAACTTTTCTCATCTCTGAAGAGAATGTGGGACTTTTACCCTTTATATCCTTTACTAGTTGTAAACCACTTTTTTGTTCTCCACAAGTTTATGCTATTCCTTAACATTCATCCTCATGAATATACCTGTTTTCAACTTCAGTCTAATTTCTTTATTGTTTCAGAATCTTCAGTAGCTCTGGTGGAATTGTGTTCACAGAATCACAAAATCATAGAATGGCGGAGGCTGGAGGAGGTCTCTGAAGATCATTTAGGCCAACCACTCTGCTCAAAGCAGGGCCAGCTGCAGCAGATTGTTCAGGTCTGTGTCCAGTCAGGTTTTAGATGTCTTCAAGGATGGAGACTCCATAGCCTCTCTAGGCAGCCCCTTCCATGTTTTGATCACTCAGAATAAAAATGCTTTTCCTCTGTTTAAATGGAAGACACTGTATTTCAATTCATGTCTGTGGCATTCTGTCCTTTTACTGGGTGCCACTGAGAGGAGTTTCAGTCTCCTTTACTTACTCCCATTAGTTATTTATACGCACTGGTAAGATTCCTCCCTGAACCTTCTCTCCTTCAGCCTGAACAGTCCCAGGTTTCTCAGCTTCTATTCACATGACAGATGCTCCCCTCTCTTTGTCAATTTTGTGGACCTTTACTGGACTCCCTCTGGCATGTCCATGTCTCTTCCATACTGGGGAGCCCAGAACTGGACACAACACTCTAGATCTGGGCTCATCTGTGCTGAGTAGAGGGCAGTCCTATGGCCTGCTAGCAATGCTATAGTGTCTGACATGTCCATTTCTCCCTTGTATTGAGCTCCTGCATTTATTTATTTGTTTATTATCCTAGCATCAAGATCATTCTTGGTTAATTTTTAGCAGTCTGTCTCATTTACTAAATGCATACATTGATCCATGATGTCTAATTTTGATTTACGTGAGAACTTTTTACTCTCAGATTTAATGAGACTAATTCTAGAGTGGATGAGCCATCAGACACCTTTTTCCACTCCTCTTTTTCCCTGATAATACTGATATTTACCCAACATATACTAGTTTTTCAAATGTTTCTGCAGGCAGGGGCAATCAAACAGTTGTCGTGAACATATTCAAAGTTCTATGCCAATACACACAGACAATAGTGCTGAATATGTGCCCAGCTCTATTCCACTATGATTTGTTAGCCAGACTATAAGATTATGACTTTTTCTGCATAAAGACCATCATATTTTTGCATTATTTCCACTGCCTCTCAGGAGGGAAGTATGATTCAGGAAGGCTGTGAGCCCTTTCCTGAAGAACAGAGTCTGTTTTGAAAGTTCTGTGTCTAGTATATTGCACACATAGTTTTGCTATAGCTATTCTGGCAAGAGCCCAGGAATGGTGGACCCTGTTCATGCTCATGCTGTGCCATATTTTGACCAGTAGGAAGACAGAAATGGTATCTCTTGTGCCTCCAGGCTTCCCATTTTTTTCCCATTGGCTTCTGAGTAAAGAGTAATCTCCAGTACAGATGCCCTGTGATCCGTCACTAAATTAGTTTCTTTATGATTTAATATCGACAAACTACTTTCTATATTTAGCTAAAAAGAGCCTAAGATGTTCCTCTTTGAACCCAGGGCATTGTCTTTTGAATAGACTATGATGCTTTGGCTCCCAATGAATAATCCTGTAAAATGCGAGTTTTCTGACTGGAGTTGGCTCTTTTGTAAAAGAGTTTTCAGCACAGTCTTTTCCAGTTTTACAGTCCTCAAGCTTTTTTTATATCTCTTTCATATCTTTAATTTTAGAGCATGTCATCATGCCTAAAGGCACACAGTTGATTTATTACTTTTATTATTGCTTATTGTTTTTACAGTGTTTGGTATGTACCACAAATATCAGACATGCAGTGTGAGAGCTGCACTGCTTTTAGTTACTTTTTTCTCCCCATACATCTTTGTATAGGTAATGAATGTAAAGAATATATTGTCAGAAGGGATTGGTGGTAGAAAGAAAATTAGAAAGAAGGGAGAAAAACTTGAAGAATCAGTTAATGGGCATGATTTTAATCTAACAGAAGTACCTTAGCCTTATTCAAGGAAATGTGAGACTTTGAAGTTTTGTTTCTGTGTTAATTGTACAGAAGTTATCTTTCATACAATTCAGCAAGCATCTATAACCTGCTCGAACAATAAAAATCTATCACAACACTCTGGTTCATAGAAGGCTTTATGCAAGTAAAATGTAAAGAATTATATTGATCAAAAAGATAAGCCTTACTCAACATGGCAACAGCTGCTTCTTTAATGAGCAATCAGGTGATGGATAATTTATCATAATCCAGCTTTCTTATTATAGCTAAATTTGGGTTCCAATGCAAAGTATATCTCAGGCAGATAAATATAGATGGTACTATCCATTATGACTGTTGGCTACTAGCACATTTTTTCAGACATTCTGTGGTTTTTCACAGTCCAGGGGAGAAGTTTCCCTCATTAGTCAATTCTCTGTCCTATGCCTTAACTCAAGGGTTGCTTCTGTTCTCAAATCTACAGTTTGGATCTCCAAAGGTAAAACAAATAAATACCCAATTTTCACTAGATAGTGGACTAACTAATACCTTATTTTTATGACAGTCAATTCCTATGGCTTAGGTTAATGATTTTAGACTAAGGAAAGGAAGACAACAGTAGAAATCCACTTACAGAACTCATTTCACTGTGGAGTTCAGATGAAAAAAAGAAAATAGTGGAAGATAGTTTGGAGCTATATAATACAATGAGCTAAATTCTTCTGAGCTCGAACACCACACAAGATGCTCATTTTGTTTTAGAATTTTAGGATGCAACCTCTGTTATATCTGGTGAAACTGGGGAGTTTACCAGCAATCTTAACCAAGAAATATACACTATGCAAAAAGATTTTTATTTTATTCCCAATGCTACTGTGATTCCAAATTTTTCCTAAACATTTTGTAAATCTATCGGAATACTGTTCAGAGGTTTGGTGAATGGTATTTTGTTTATCAAAGATAGAGATGTATTGCTGTTTTATGCAGCAAGACTTTCTCGTATGATGTATATCTGAAACTAATAATTAATTAACTTCTTAATTCATTTCTTCTTGAATTACTTGTTCTCCTGCAAACAGTGCTTCAACATATTGCAACAATTAACTAATTAAATAAATGCATTTATAAAACAATTTCAATATTTATAATATAATCATTTTTACTCTGAATTTTCAGAAATGATCCAGAAAGAAATTAGTAACAGTTGCTCATTTAAAAAATGTAATGGATTTTAAAAGGACTGAAAACCAACCTAATATTTTCTGTGAATTATTCAACTGAAAAAATTTCAGATTTTTCAAAGGAACTTTTAGCCTTGCTAAAGTACATTTTGTATAGGAATTCTTGATATATCTACACGAAATGTAACTGAAATTATTTATTTAATTCATCGGATTTATTATTTATTTTCCTTAGACTATATGCAGACCAAGAAAGAAAAGATAATGACATACCATGTAGGCTAAGTTAATTTCCTTTATTTGTAATTCTGCAAGAACAAGTTCTAATTATACAATTATAACAATGTGCTATTAGCAGTCAGATATGACATACTGCATTGACAGGCTACTTTATAAAATGATACTTAATGGTTAATTTGGGGAGTGTGTAAAATTAGCAAGGTTCCAGAAACTGGAAAAGGCAATTACAATGCCTATTATTGAAAAGAGGAAGAAAAAAAAAAAGGAAATGGGAAAGGTCGTCAAGCAGGAAACTTATTGAAAGTATAGTATTGAAATATGCACTTGAAACAGTATATTTAATTATTGAAATATTTTGGTTTATTCTCTTGAGTCTGTGACTGCAGAAATAAAAATGATTAAACTTTTTGATCGTTGCAAAGATCACCAGGTAACTGGAGTGCCAAGATCTTTCATTTGTCAAGAACTAATCACATTTTGGCCATTTAATTTGAAAGGATTAAGAAGTAGGAATTGAAGGTGAGATGTAGATGTCACAGAGCTTCAGTTCTGCAATTTTTTTGGTGCCGGTTATAATATTCTCGCCCTAGGATTCCCATCAGATGAGCAAAAATCTGATTGGAAAGCTGTGCAAGAAGAGCAGTTATTAAAGGTTTACTATGAAACTTGAAGAACAGAATGAGTGGCATTCCAAAGGAGTCTGCAATGAGTCTAGTAATGTTCAGACATTTTATTAACAGCCTAGTTGATGGAATGACAAGTACACTTATTAAATTTACAGATGACATCAACCTTCTGGAATCTGTAATCACGTTGATGTTGAATTCAAAATAATTTTGAGAAAATGGAGAAATGATCTGGAAAAAAGATGCAACTCTACAAGGACATTTACAAGGTGGAAATAATCAACTGCATGAGTTGAAGACAGAATAATTGGCAAGTTATTGAAGAAATTGGATTATTTTCTTTAAAAAGAAGAGGGACAGAAAGGAGACCATATAACAGTCTTTATGTATAGAAGATACCTGCCAAGAGAAAGGTAATAGACTGCTATTCATGTTGCCTATGAATAGTTTAGGAAGTAAGAGACTTGCATTGCAACAAGCACAATTTATGCCAGGACATTTTTTGAAAACTGTAGGAATAGATTTGCTAGGGAGGCGATATGATCTCTATCACTGAAAGTTTTTTTTTTAAGAAAAAAATATATAAATCAGGAGTCATTCAGACATAATGGAGCTTCCTTTCAGGAAGTGGGGTGAACTAGCTGACCTATCATGGACTTCTTAGCACATACATGTTTTATATGATTGCATGCATGTATACCTGCACATTTGAAGCCATAGACTTCATTCTCATAATGTTTCAGTCTCCTATTTTCTTCTTTAATTAAGAACTAAATAACACGAGTTGTGAAATAAAGCTCAGGTGTCTATCTACATTACCGTAATTTAATACTTACTGGATGTCATCTAGGCTAAATTAACTATACGTGTTCTCTTAGAGAAAAGGATGTTGCCAGTTGTACTGATTCTTATGTGAAATGATTTCCTTCCCTGGCTTCACTTAAGCTATTCCAGAGTATCCTGATGAAAAAAATCAGATTCAGAATCGGATCCAAATCAACTGAATAATTATTATCATCACTTTTTAACTATTTAACTCCAAGGACATCTTTAGGTTGCTAAATATTTTCCAGTTTACTAAGTACAAAGAGAGAGAATGAGAGAGAGGAAAATAGTGATGTATGATATACATTTTTGGGGTTGAATCTTCCAATATTTGTGCTCAACATCTACGCAGGAAATTGCTGAGCTTAAAAATTCAGCCAGTGGAAAGGGATATTGTATGTCTATGGGTGCAAGTGTGATCTCTTCCTTTACTCAGAAAATATCTTAGCAGTTAAAAAGAATAATTCATATAAATAGGTTGTCCAGTAAATGTGACTAAATCTTATCTCTCATCCTTTATCATAGTAAGCTTGTGACACTTAATTTCTTTGCAATATACAGTAGATTGCATATATGCACAAATTGCAGTTCTCAATGTAAAGGCATTCAGGAACATAATATGAGGTTATATATGTATTCAGTACATCATATCATATAATAATCTTATAATAACTGAAAAATTGTTAGTTCAGCATAATGCTTTAGATGTACATATGATCATAAAAACCATAGATAACAAGGAGTCCATAATAAGGTATCTAATTCACATCATACCCAGAAAAATTATATATTTTATATATAAACATTCACACACATATATATTTATGCATATATAAAAACAATACATCATTTCTTAGGCTTTTATTATCTCTCTATGTATCACTGCTTCACTTTGGTCCTTTAAAAAATGGAAAACTCAGAGGATACGAGAAAACACTGATTTTTGCTTACCCTAGTATCTGTATAGGAAAGAAAGCTGGGCCCTTTAGCAGAAATACTACAGTTTGCAGCAGTCAGAAGAAATTCTCAGGGAAGTTGTGGGAAAGTTTTTGTGGTGAAAGGATCAGCTGAACACCAGAAGAAAGAAAACAAAGCAGAGAGCGAGAAAGAACTGATACAGGTCCACACTGTGGTCAGGGAACTACTCTTGTACTTCTTTGGATATAGACTGTGGACTGACATTTCACTAGTGATTAGAGAAGTGACCACTAGCAAAAAGGCTGGAATCCCACTAAGTGTGGCCACTTATTTTCATAGTATTAAGACTGAGAAACTCTCTCTGAACAAAGATCAAACATTAATATTTTCAGATTCTGAAAAGAAACAAAAAGTTATACTGAAAATGTGTTACATTTTATATGTATATTTAGATGCATGTGTTTGTATGTGTGTATGAAAAAAAAGGTTCTTTTAAAAGCTACGAAGTGACTTAGGCCTGTCTTCATTCCATCCACCATCTCTTGTATAAATAGGAAATATCTGTGCTCTGGGCTCTGGTCAGTGAAGAAAGATGAATGAGTTCAGTCACTTTTTTCAGATGGGATTGTTTTTCAACACTTCTGCCTAAAAATATCTATTTTTACAGTGATCCAGATCATGGCAAGAGGCCTTTCAGAAGGTAGATTTCTTATCACTGGCTCTCCTTAGGTTTTATGATTTTTACATTGTTTTGGCTAAAAAGAGGCCTGGCTGCATTTAGAGCATTGCAGAGCTTTTGTGCAAATACTAGCTTGATGGTTAGATTTTATTCTAATAGCATGGAAGAAGTTCCAAGTTCTTCTGAATATCCAGTTATGGACCTCAGAAATGTTTTTTTTTCGCAATAAAGTCCCTAGACTGTAGACAGCTTTCCAGGAGGAGGTTACTGCAGTCATCTCAACTTTCAAAACAAATCTGGTTAAGATTTCACTACTACAAAACATGTCTCAGGCTACTAAACACAAAAAATAGTTTGGGTTCTGGTAAGTATTCTCTTAAGCATAAGCTAAGTGCCTTACAAGTTGGGCATAGCTAAGATATAAGGGTATTAAGCCCAAGAGTGAAATTCAAAACCCTTATGGATACCCTTACCTAAATGCTGATCAATAAAGCCACTAGATTACTAACATTCTCTGCATGTGTCTAGACACATTGGTAGCAGGCTTGAGGAAGGACTGTTTGAAGGACGTATGCAAATGATAACATATCATTAATTTTTACATGGCTGTAATATCAATCCTAGCATGTATGTTTTACACCTTTATATACCCAGTAGCAATATGCTTCCTTAAATAAATTGTTGTTTTGCCTCCCTTATGCATATCCCTTTTTCTTATTTCCTCCATAACAGAAAAAAAGAAACAGATGATTCCAGAGAAGCCGAAGTTAGATCTGAAATCTAATTAAGCTAAATATACGCTGAACTACATCAACAGTGTATATACAAATAAAAGGAGAGAAAATATGAAGTAAAATGATCACCATGACTGCTATGAAGTCATGCCAGGATATGTGCTACCTTAGTTGTTGCTTTGAAAACCCTCAAATATGGATTCTTAATAAAAGTGAGGTCAAAGACCTCTTCACACACATTAGCAACTTTCAATTAAAAAAAAAAAAGAGAATTCACTTTGCTGTATCCTGCTCAAAGCTTGATCTGCTCAGTTCCGTGAACATCCTGGGGACCAAACTCACCGCACTCAAATGTCACTCAATGATCAAAAAAAATTTCCACAGGTAAGGGTGTGATAAACTGAACAATACTTTTCTGTGGCCTTCACAACTGGGGCTTCATACTCATATTTTTTATGATTATTATAAAATATGTGCAAATATATATATGCAATTTTAAAAGAGCTGGGGCTTTCTCACATTAGAAACTAAGCCCAGTAGAAATTATATTAGTTATATATACATATATATAACTCTAGGTTAAATTACTTGTATAAATACTATTTTCCTCTAAACTGCACCAAAAAAAAAACTGCACCAGAAAAAAAAAAGTATATCTTACTGATCTATTTTTCATACAGACTACAATTCTGTATTTGAGATAAGATTCCTCAGTGAAGTGTAGGTTTTCAGGTAGAACTTACAAACAAAGATGAATTATTTCTTTTTTTTTTTCTGCCTCTTATGCCTTGTGGCTTGAATCTCAAGCCTGATTATTAAAATTATGCATACCATAACAGAGAGAAAAAATATATGATAGGTGTGTAGTTTTTGTGTGAATTATCTCATTAATATTCAGTTCATTCAGCACATTGCCAGTGATATGCCTAAGGGTATTTCCACTAAATGGATAAATAAAATGTTAACTCAAGAAATAAATAAATAATGGATTAGAATTGTAGGTCAGCTTTTTCTTCCATTATCAGAAAGGAGTCTTCTGATTATTAAATATATATCATTTTTAACTATGTATTTGGTTCTCTACATAACTAACCTAAATTAAGAAATTGCCATCATTGTCATGCATGCCCGGTGCTGTCTGGCTACATTATCAAATGTACTTTTTTAGGAAGTGCAAATCATTTTTCAATGATTCTTATCTTGGTTTCTCTAATGAACCAAATTTGAGACTGACATCTACATCTTTGTTGTTTCGTTTCTTATTAGTTTTGCCTTCAAATATAATGTTTCCTTAATCTGACTTTAATAACTGGATATTCTACAGCTCTTCCTTCATCACTATTGTTTTTCATTATTTTTTCCTGTTTCCTGAATGATTTCTATAGGTGACTTTGGCCTTTAATTAGTGGTTCTTGCTGCATTTCATGTGTTTCTCTTCCTTCTTAATGTCCTTGCCTGAAATCATAGAATTGAACAGAACTCAAGTAGGCTTCTCTGGCCATTCTAATAAAAAAAAAAAAAAAAAACGAATTTCAACACATGTGATATTGTTTAATGGACTAAACTTTTCTATAAATTGCACATTGAGTCACAGAATACAGTAATAACATCTTTGAATTCAGAAAATATCAGTCATAAAATGCTTTGAAATACAGTGTGGTATAAACTGCCAGTGATAAAAATTCTTAAATAAAAAAAAATAGTGAACATAATTTTCTGGTCGATTTTCATATTTTATCACAGGCTAAGAACTGTAAAAAACAGCAGGACATCTGTTCCTCACCTGACGGGCATAGTCACAAAGACTCCTGGCTCTCACTCTTTCAAGATTATATATAGGGCGTATCAAACATCCAGCTCAGTCTGCTGATACTGAGTTTGAAATATCTAAGAGTATTTTCCTACTGATTAGGAATAAAAAATTCCAGGCAAATTATTAGCACGACTTTTGCCTTGTCTGCTTTATTTGTGATCATTTTAAGAATTTTTTCAAGGTAAAGAGAAAGGGTGTTTATGGAACCCAGGCAAAAAGAAACACAGCAGGCAGCTATTTCATAGACTAGAAATGGAGGGAAAGAGCAGCATATAAATCTAGATGTAGGACAAAGAATCTTACAGCAAAGTGATAGGAAAGTAAGAACCATCTCACAGGGTTTTATATAAAAAAGAAAGTAAAACAGGATTAGAGTTGGAGACTTAGTTTATTTTGTTAGCTCTATTCCAAGTCATTCAAACTCAGTTTTGTAGCTGGAGGTCTTGATTCAATGGGAATAAAAGTTTCTGGCTAGTCTAATCAAATTTAGTGAGGAAGATGACCAGAGGGAATTAAATAACCAGAAATGGCCAACGGAAAGAAACCAAGTTATGAATCAGCAATAATTAATGTAAGTGTAAGGAAAAAATACACAGAGGATATATACAAATTATAAAATTCAAGACATTTTTCTAAGTATTATATTCATTCATTTGAGAAGGCATGATGCAGAAAAAAATAAATTTAAAAAACAGACTTAAGCATACTGAGTGGTTGGAGTTAAATGGGAAGTGGAAAGGGAAAGCAGATTCAACATCACTTAATGTGTTAACAGTACGCCTTTACTGTCAATCAGTCATAGATTTCAAAGGGAAAGAAATAGTCACCTAGAAATTATTGCATTAGTGTCAGGCTGGAAATTAAAATTCTTATTAGGAGAAGCCAACTGCCATAGACTAAAAAACATGAATATTTTTAAAGGTAGTATGCATCTACTTAATAATTTAAACACAAGCAACTAGTAAATACTGTGAGTAAATTGTATAACATAAGCATTGGAATAATAGATTAAGTCTATCTAAAATGCATTCAAGTCAATAGAATTGACTTTTTTTGTTACATATCATGGGAAAATTTACATTATAATCTTTATAATGATGCTGTAAAAAGTGATGTATTTATGCTTAATGTATGTCATTTCCACATCTGAGAAGCACCAGAAGTTAGGGAAAAAAAAAAAAGAATTAATTTCTTCTAACAATTTAAAAGTCAGAAGGCCTACTGATGCTCAAAGTGCCTATTACATAAGAGCAATACAATCAGGACTGTACTGTTTAACTATTTTGCCAATCTGCATAAAAATCAACACAAACAGTAGATGTCTAAAGTATCACCGGGTCCGGCCTGTAGCGCTGCCCCCCGGAACGGCCTTACGGCTTCGCCGGAAGCCTGCCACTCACGTGTGATCTTGGATCCCTGGTGATGTCCCATGTCCCAATCCTCCCCTAAGGTAAGGGCTGGAAGCTCCCCCTTACCCACCCCGGAGTCCGTCACCGAGAGGCGATGGCTCTCAGTTCCGGGGTAGCCTTCAGGCAGGACGGGTGCTGTCGCAGAAGAGCTCGAGAGAGGGCGTGTCCCCCAATGGACGACCAACAATAACTACTTCTCAGAAGTAAGGGTCAGTCGCCCACTTTATTCAGGTGTACAACAACTTATATAGGGTAAGGAACGGGGAGGAGATAGGGAGGAGCGAGGGTCAGGATTGCCCTATGCTAATTCTCGGGCCCAGGTGGTTGGCAGAGCCCTGTAGGTGGGCGGTCAGCTGGCCAGGGCAGATCGCTCCGGCCCCCACCTCCAGGGACTCCAGCCCCCACCATCGGGCTTCTGGAGCCTTCCTCTGAGGTGTGATGAGGCAGGCCTGACCGAGCATGCTCCAATTCTGGGGTCACACAAGGGACGCAGGTACCCCCCTGTACAATCCCCGATAGAGCATGTGCCAGCCCCAAGGTCGTAGAAGGGGCATACGCCAGCTCCAGGGTCACAGAAGGGACATAGATATCCCTTCTGCGCAACCGCAGATGTTCTTATACCTGGCCCTGTGCACTCCTACAGATGTCCTAAAAGCCTGATGACTCTGGCAGTAGACTTTAACTTCAACAGAATTTGTCTAGCTGAGTCATCAGTGTTACAAAAAATGTTGGCTTATGACAGCGGCATAATATAGGAGACATGGCAGCACTAATGGATTCCAAGATGATAAAGATAGTGTTGTGTGGAGATGAATGCCTCAGAAGAAAACTTTTTAAACCTGTAATTAGTAAGGAGTGTGATGTATTATAATATGCTCAATTTTACATTGGAAGGGACTATATAAAGCATATCTATTGATTAACATAAATCCCAACTAGCAGTATGATCTATGGATAATAATGATTTGTATTACACATTTACATTTTTACATTGTTTCTATCACTGCATCCCATAATTAATAGTAATTCTTTCATTGGAGTATTAAAAAGAATACTAAGTGGGAAGATAATTTGATTTCAATACTAGGAATAAAGAATAGCATTGAAGAGATACTTTTCCTGCAAAGCTTATCTTTAAAAATCACTTTAGCTTCTGGCAATATGTTTTTGCTATAAGTAATGTAAAAAAAAAGAAATAAGGCTAATTTTCATTCAGATAAATAGTAGATGGTAAATACATTTTTAAAATAAAATTTAAAAATTAAATTTATTGGAGAGAAAGAGGTACAAATAATGACGGAGAGAAAGAGGTACAAATAATGATGAAAACTGTAGATAATAAGGTCTTGGCTTTGCAGAAAAAAATGTATTCTGTATTGTGCGGGGCCCCCAATGGGTGTCACACTGCCAACGTGGCCTTCGGGCCTTACGGCTGTACGCCTGCCGCGTGCACGTGATCTGTCGCGGCGTCGCGCTGATCTGCAGACTTCCGCCCCCTCCGCAGGGATGCCTCGGTCCACTCACCCCGAGCTGGTGTCCGCTGAGGGAGTAGCGGAACCGATGTATCCTGGCTCGGATCCCCTCAGTTAGGAAGGTCGGTTGGGACAAGCCGCCCAGAAACAAAGCAACCGGCGTGGACGGTTGACAAAACAATTTCACAAAGATCAGGGTCAAACACTGACTTTATTCAGGAAATGCATTAACTTTTAAAGGGGAGGAGAAAGGGAGGAGTGAGGTAAGGGATTGGGTATATGCTAATGATGGGACCCTGGTGGTTGGTGGAGTTCCGTTGGTGGGCGGTCAGTTGACTGGAGCAGATTGCTCCGGCCCCCACCTTCGGGAGCTCCATCCCCCACCTTCGGGCTTCTGGAGCCTTCCAGGGAAGTGTTACGAGTTGCTCAGTCAGGCTGGCAGGAGCATGCTCCAGTCCTGGGGTCACATGGAGGTTAGGGATACCCCCCTGTATATATCCGTACGTTCTTAGTGAGCATCCCCAAATCTCAAACCCGTACCTCCCTACAGCAATGTGTGGGACTTTAATATTTAGCATTAAGTCTATGCAGATTAGTTGACAGGACTGGGGTTTAAGTGTCTGTTTTATATTTCCTTAGTATTCATACCTTATTGATTTGGATTGTAGAAAAGAGACAATGGAAATAATTCTTCTTTTGAAAACTTACAACTCAGGCTTTTTGACAAGATCATTTATGCATTCATGTGTTCAAAGCCTGATAAGAAATTCAGGTGTTATAAGTAGTCTTTTTGCTCTGAATCATGATCTGTGAAAGATATGGGACTGAACAAAAAAATTCTCTCATAGTTATCTGCAAGTTGCTGGAGTCTTCCTGTATTTTTGGGACAATCTAGTAACAGTAACAATCTAATAATTAGTAACAGTTGTTTACTAATCAGAAGCTGGATCTTGGTGACTTTTGCTTTTGTTTTTTTTTATGGCTTTTCCTCCCTTAGGAAAGATTTTTTTTTACACCTTACTTCATTTTCTTCTATTAATTGCTATTAGTAAGAATAAATTGATTAGCATAAATAGCCAAAGAAAAAAGATTCTCTAGTCATAAACTAGAATCTCATCATGCTGCATAGCCAAGTTTATTCCAGCAGAGAATCCAAACAGGAAGTGTTTTTGGATAGAATTAGAGATCTGTGTGTGGTCACAGGACCATAATCTCATGGTCATTACAGACATGGTGGATGGATTCACAAAGGGAAATCATGATTATGCAGGTCCAGGTCTGGATGCCTCAGTAGTCACGGAATTACTGCAGTGAGTCTGATGGAGGGCTAGAAAGATAAGAGAACTGGAACATCTCTCCTATGAAGAAAGACTGAGAAAGTTGGGTCTGTTTAGCCTGGAGAAGACAAGTCTGAGGGGGGATTTGTCGATGATTACCTAAAGGAAGAGTGTTGAGAGAATGGGACCAGACTCTCTTCCTGTCATCTCAGTGACAAGATGAGAGGCAACTGTCACAAACGAAACACAGAAAGTTTTGCCTGAACATGAGGAAAAGTTTACTATGAGGGTGAGAGAGCACTGGAACAAGTTTCCCGAGGAGGCTGTGAAGATTTCTCTGGAGATATTTAAAAGCCACCTGGATGTGATCTTGTGCAAGGTGCTCTAGTTCATACTTGAGCAGGGTAGTTGTACTAGGTGATCTCCAGAGTTCCCTTCCAATCTCAACCATTCTGTGATTCTGTGGTAACTAGTTTTTGAATGGCTTCTACTCTAATCAATATGTCACTGAAATATACATCTCAAGCTGATTCTTTCAAAAAAAAAGTCATGTTACCTTTAGCAACTGTAGTTAGGGCAGACTGTTTGAACCTTCTGGACATGTTAATAGGATCTGAGAGGACACAAGAGGGAGCTTACTGTTACTGTTTTTTTCCAGACTCCCCCAAAATCATAAGTTAAAATAGGAGAAACAAACAAAACAAAACAAACAAAAAACAGATCGATAACTGAGGAGATCTGAAAACTTTTGAAGAAAATCAATGGTTTTTCCTAGAGTTTTTGTATATTCCAGGAATCAGAGGAAACTGATCTTGCATGACAGTTTTTTACAATAGCAATGAATGTCCAGTTGTTTTAGTCAAATACTAAAAAGGAATGGTAGGAAAGCAGAGTATTTCCTGAACTCTTTTACACCTCAGCAGGCTGGAAATGTTCTTCTGAAAAATAAGCAGTATAAACTTGAACTGTTTATTTGATATTGCTAGCAGCATACATAACTGGCCATGAGAAACTACTGTTTTTGTTATTAAGGTTTCAGAGACCAGTCTAGGGGCTAAGTACGCCTTCATTGCTAAGGACAGAAGCCAGCCTGTTTCATGCTGCTGGCAGACTGTGACAGATTTGAATCATTCCTCATATTTTCCTACCTGAATGTAAAAGCTTGTACTAGACCAGAGTACTGATGAAAAAAGAAAAAAAGAAAAAAAAAAAAAACTATCCTGGAAGACACACAAACACATAAACACATATTTTAAGTAATTACAACAGATTTTTTTATTCTTTATGTAATACCATATTAGAACTCTTTAAACTCTTTAAATCAACCAGCCTGCAGTAGTGTACAACTGTAAATATTACCTGCCTACATTATATTTCCAGGATATGTTTTTTGCCTCCTATTTCTTCCCCAGAACACAGTACAGATTGATGCTCTCTTCCTAACTTCCACGTCTTTTTGTGTTTATTTATTTATTTACTTTTATAGTGGTCATTACTACAGAATTCCACCACACTGTAAAATATATGTAGGGTGTTACATACTTATGATTTAATGTATCCTCAGAAGATCCTCTTCTTTCCTTTCAACAGTGGCATGAACAGTAGTGAATTGTTTTATTTCAGAATCAAATGCCATGGTCTACTTGAGAAATGCCTGCTTCCACCAAATCCACATGTGTGCTAATTGTGTAAATGCACATACAAGACAGAACTTTAGCATTTAACTTTTCTTTCATTCTCTTTTGTAACAACTGTTGTGACATTATGGCTAAATAACTCCCTGCTATTATTAAAATAAATGGTAAACTGGATTCACCATCACTGAACAAAATGTGAACATATGGATTCTATTTTTCATTTTTTTTTCTGTGTGCAATGTACAAAGTAAGTGTGAACTGTCGCTATTCTGATTTAGCAGCATGTATAGCAGCATGTATAAAATCTGCTTCAAGTTCACATTGCTTTGCTGTAAATAACTTCAGCAAAAACTTAGAAGAAAAAGAATTTAATGAAAAGCAATTTCCTTGATATACTTTATGGATATTTCTTGGGAAAAGATAACCTACAGTAACTGAAAAGTGGTATTCAGGTGCAAAATCTGTAGCTGTTCTTGTAAAGGTTAATGGATAGAAATTAATTCTTTAGGACTGGAGTTTGGGAGCTACTGATGTTGATGCAGAAATAGTGAAATATAAATAATATGAGTGCAACCAAAGCAATATGTTGCCAAACCCTGTAGCCTGATGCAGGTGAGGCTGCTACAGCCTCATGTCCCCAGATCCAGACAGTAGCGAGGCTGAGCGTTATACTACCAGTACGTGCACATGCAGACATACATATACATACATATACATACATATATATACACATGGCTGGCCATGCAGATCAGTGAGGATAGAAAGCACAGTACTCATTCAAACAGACAACACCAACAGCCATCCTGTTCCTCTTGCTCTCTGATCAGGGTGATAGTTTCTTATTGGAGAAATATATGTCCATACACACAATATGGATCTCACCAGTAGCTGCCCTTAGACACCCAGTCCACCCAGTAGCCGGCCCCGGGCTCCCTCATCTCTCCACTTGCTGTCAACGGCGTATGTGAGCTCCCTATTGCAGCACCACAGACACCCACTGCGACCTGTGGTGCCACTCCACATGCTGGCACTCAGACCTCCAGGCAAACACACATGTACATAACAGTGAGCCCGCTTACCCCAAAGTTTTGAGAAACAATTGAGCAGGGAGATTGGACTAGATGATCCTGAGAGGTCCCTTCCAGCCTTAACTATTCTATGATTCTGTGTGAAACAACCCAAATAATTGTTATATTTTGAATTCTTTTTTTTTCTCTGCTATATTCGCTTGAGAAAGAAGTTCTTTAGAATACAAGCTACATTCACCTAAGCTTAGGATGTGTCCTAATTTTATGAAATTAAGAATATTGCATAAAGATGATTGTGATGGAGGGAATAGCCCAGTTGGCTGATTATTTCTGAATAGCCTGGTGATTTTACCTCTGTAGCTGAATAGTAAATCTTAATATCAAACAACTACCCTAAATACAGAGCAGACTTATAAAGAAGAAGAATTAACCACTTCCAGATATGGTTGCTATCTACGCAGTAGAGAAATATTTAGCATCCTCTAATTATGTTCTGTATCAATGAACATTTAAAAGCACCCTTAATTCTACTCACAGTCTACTACAATTTATTTCTGCTTCTGTTTCCTTCATAACTAAACCTTGGTGTCTATATTTTCCTATACTTCAAGGACATTCATTAGTGAAAGCCACAGTAAATCTTCAGTCTGGAAACTGTGAAGTGACCTAATGAGACCTGGTAGAGTGATTATCAGATGTCTTTGGCTTCCAGAGAAAACAGTAATATACTGGGGATGAAAAGTAAAAAGCAAAAATTCTCCATAAGGTGGCTGCTTGAGCTAAAACGCAAAATGCATACACAAGTGTTGGGATATGTGAAATAGGC
>VWPW01022828.1:0-13283 GCA_013389825.1 Crypturellus undulatus
TTTGTGTCTGTTGGTCTTTAGGTCTTTAGGTCTTTAGGAAGGCCATACAGCTTATCTTGTCCCCATATGAACCTTTTGAGTGCAGCATGAGACCACATGAGCAGGAAGAAGCAGACAGGAGCCCTTAGAGCTTGGTGGAAGACCATACTAGCCTGGAGAGGCCCACTCAAGTCTGTAGAACCTGGCACAAACAAAAACAAGCCTGCTGAGGCTGGCACAAGCCCACAGAAACATGTATTGGCCTACAGAAGCCCATATGAGTGCAAAGAGGCCTGCAGGAAAACAATGAGGGTGTGGAGATTGGCACGAGACCATACAAACCCATAGAGGCTGGCATGAGTCCATACAAATCTGCAGAGATCAGCATGGGCATATGCAAACCCACAGAGGCCAGCACCACCTATTCAAGCTATTAGAGCTCAACACAAGACCGCACAAGACTTTACTGTTCAGGACAAGCATATACAAACCTGGACAAGCCGGAGTGAGGCAAGACATGCCTGTAGAGGCCTTCAGAAGCACAGAAAAGCCTGCACAAGACCATACGAGAAGGTAGAGGCTGACTCAAGGCTGTATAAGCCCATAAAGCATGGAAACAACTTCTGTGAGACCACAGAGCCTCGAAAAAAAACCCTGTGACCCTAGAATGAGCCCATTGAAGCCCAGAGAGAGCAGGGCAAGTCTCTATGACTATGTAGAGGCCTGTGCAAGACCGTAAGTGCATAGAGGCCAGCACTAATCTGTATGAGTCTGTAGAGGGTGGCAGAAGACAGTTTGAGACCATAGAGGTTGATGCAAGCCTGTAGGGGTCCGCACAAGCCTCTAACAGACCTCAGAATTTGCTAAGAATGTGTATGAGCCTATTGAGTTTGTCATGAGACTATACAAGGAAATAGAAGCCAGTGTGAGTCCCTACAGGACCTAAGAGTTCAGCACAAGTCTTAGGAGCCTGCAGAGACCTGCATGAGGCCCTACAAGGCTATGAAGTGTTGCTCAGGCCCCTACGAGTCTCGAGAGGTCAGCACAAGCCTATATGAACTGGTGGAGCTCACTGTGAGACTCTATCACATGCACATGCAGTCCTGTGCAAAATTGCAAAAGCGAAAGTCACCATCAGCCCGTGCAAGTCTATAGAGGACCACCCAAGCCCGGAGAGGACATTAGAGTTTGAGGCAAGTATATTCAATCCCAAAAAAGATGGCACAGACCCAGACATACCCATGGAGGCTGGTTCGAGCCTGCACAAGTACGTAGAGGCCTGCATGAGCCTGTATGAGCTCATATAAACCAGCATAAACTCATATGAGCTGGTAGACAAGCATAGACAAGCACATTGAAGATAGCACAAGCACGTGCAAGTGTGTAGAGCCCAGACTCCTATGAACCTATACAACATGGCACAATACTTTACAAGCCTGTATCAGCCAAAACATTTGAATACATCCATAGAAGCCAGTACCAATCCATAGGGCTTGTCATGAGCCCCTACAAGCCTGCAGAGACCCTCATGAACCCATAGAAGGTCACAGAGCTTGACAAAAGCCCATACAAACACATACAAGTCAGTAGTAGACCATACAAATCTGTGGAGGCAGATACAAAACCGTATGAACCCCTACAGACTGGTACAAGCTCCTGCAAGCTCATAGACTCTTTCATGAGCGCAGAGGCTACCCCAAGCCTCTGTGAGGCTGTAGAGGCAGGCACAAACCTGTAGAGGCCAGCGTGAGCCCATATGAGTCCTTAGAGATCAGCACAGGTCTGTACAAGCCTTAGAGGATGGCTAGAGCCTATATGAATCCATTGGCTTGAGGGTGACACAAACCCATATGATCCCATAAAGACTGCCACAAGTCTGTGCCCGTAGAGCCCTGTACAATTTCATACAAGCCTGTAGAGGATGGCGTAGGCCATGTCGATGCCATCTATGCATCTAAAGGCACATAGAATGAGCCCTCACACACCCTTAGAGCCCAGAATGAGCCCACACAAGGCTGTAGAATGTATCAAAAGTCTGTATGAACCTATAGAGGCCCAAATGAGCTTGTACCAGCTCACAGAGGGCCAGCACAAGCCCTTTTGATCATGTAGAGGTTGGGAGGAAGCTGTAGGAACCTATGGAGCTCGGCACAGTACCTTGTCCCAAGACACTGTGGAAGACACTCAGAAGAACACAAGAATATAATGTTAATGAGATATTGCTTGGGAAAGACACCTTAGTGTTGCAGTGAGGACAACAGCAAAATAACAAGCTCATGAATGCTTTCATTGTTTTTTGTTACAACCAAAACTAGAAACAAAAGAGAAGTTTCAACATAACTGTTAATTGTGACTTTTTAAAGTCAAAAATGAATGCATATTGATAAGGAAAAAAGGTGACAAACTAAAACATTTTTAGAACCCAACAGCAGATATAGACTTTCTGCTCATGTGATTACATAAGTAAATAAGCTGTGTAACCAGTTTGTTTTGCTGATGTTGCATTAAGGATTTTTATCCTTCTAGGAAAACCACAGGAATTAATAGTACAAAAAGCTCCAAATTGCTTTTATTATCTTCAAATGATAAAATATGGTTTTAGTTATGACTAAATATAATTTCTCATGATGCTCTCTACACTTTGGGAAGGAAAGGCAAAGTTAAAAGTAAGAATGTATAAATTCAAAGAATATAACTATGTTGTACTTGAATTGAATATTATGAATTATGAAAACTTCTAATAAAGCTATAAAATTCTCAGGTCAGATTAATTGCTTGGCTTAAGGCACTAATGCACAGATTAAATTTATTTGAGGTGCAAACATATAAATATCTAGTGTATTCTTTTTGCATTTTTTGTCAAAATGTCAGCTTATCAAATCAAAACCATTTTTCAAGCAAAGGTGTATTCATTTGATTAATAAAGATTTCAGAAAGGACTTCTGCTAACAAATGGGGAAAGAGTTAATTGGCTGGTGGTTACGTTCACATTCCTGCTCTGTGCAAGTCATCCATTTTTTTCATTTATAAAACCTTTTGTTGCTCATGGCATTTTGATTCTTTTCAATATTGCTTACTGTAAAAGTATAGGAAGTGTCTCAAAAGAATTACATATCTGTAAGGAAAAGAAACATATTTTTCAGGGATCTCTGTGGGAGACTCAAGTAGTCTGCCAAATGGAAATTTCAAAAGAAACAGAGCTATGGGACTGTGGAATATTTGAAAACAATAAGTTAGTATTATGCAAGGCTCTTAGCTCCTGGCTGAACAGACTAATTTCTTGTGGAAGATGAAGTTATGATTTAGTGTAAATCCCTAACACATGTGACAAGGAAGTGTCCTAGCAAGTGGGAAAAGGCCTATATTGATGGAGCTGCATTAAGTGTCTTTCTGTGCGATGGAAACTTTCCATGTTTCAATTTTGCCTATTGCCTTTTGTCCCATCATCAGCCCCCTGCCTGTGCTGGTGCCTGAGGTTATTCCTCCCCAGCTGCAGGACCCTGCAATTTGTGCCTGTGGAACCTTTTGAGGTTCCTCTCTGCCCATCTCTCCAGCCTATCCAGATCCCTCTGAATAGCAGCACATTCCTCTGGTGCATCGGTCGTTGTTCCAAGTTGTGTATCATCAGCCGGAGTTGTACTCTGCCAGAGTTGTACTCTGTGCCTTCATCTAGGTCACTGGTGAGGAAGCTGAACAAAATTGGAGCCAGGATGGACCCCTGGGCGACATCGTTAGCTAAATCACTAGAGTCTGCACTACTGATGACAAGGAAAAAAAAGAAAAAGCAAAGTGAATGAAGAGAGAGCCCTCACTTTGGAGAGGAAATTATTTCTGAATCTCAAAGTAGGCAAAGTGGAAAGAGATAAATATTTCTCCATCTGATCAGCATGCACATCGCTTACAGCTGTTTTGGTGGCTTTTTCCCTAATGCTTTTGTCCTAAACAGATCAAACCTTGCTCTACAAAAGAGAACTTATCCACTGCTTTGCTGGCTTTGTCTCAGAGATAACAGAGCTGTGCAGGTGCTGAGTTACATGCAGAAGAGTGGAGAATGATCACTATGAATTACAAACAGGCTTCAGGTCAATATCCTGCTCGAAAAGAAAAGGAATGGGTTCTGATCAAAGAAAGATAACTGATAGAGAGCTGAAACTTAAACACTACCACCACCCCAAATCACAGGTCCAGTCCACTGCAGGCACATGGTCATCACTACCTGGGTCATTTACCTAAGTATTCTAGTGGTTGCAGTAACTACTTATTACAGCATAGCATAGCATAAATCTTCATGGACTACTCCTCCTTCTCAACAATACACTTCCTTTCCTGAACACATAGAGAGCTAAGTGAGAGAGCTATTAATATTATATATAAAGAGCTCTTTAATAAGGTGAAACAATGAGGTTGATTATGACTAGTGTTTTCAAATGCTACTGAAGAAGAAAAAAATACAAATAGAAAAAAACCTTACCTCTATTGAGGCAAATGATTTTTTGTACACGAGGATTTAGGAAGAAAGTCTAACTTAGTGTAATTTTTTTGATTTATGTGAATTGTGGCAGAGAGATTGACAACCTTTCCTCTTGAGCAAACCAGCAGAGGAATAAAGTGAGGAGTTAAAATCAATGTCATGTGATAAAGGGTGAGCTCAAGTCAAAGAAATCTGGAAGTTCAGTTTGTCTTAAACACAACTTAGCACACAACAGCTGAAAAAAAAGCTGCCTGTTGGCTTCATTCAAGAGGTCAGACACATCCATTAGGAACACAGCTGTTCCTGTGAGAAGACAGATCTATGTGCTGAGACATTCAGCTGTGGTGGTGAAGACCTATGTTTAGTTTCAAGCCCTTATATGAAAGACACTGCATATATAAAAGCTCCCTGAATTCCCTATCTTGGATCATATCTGAGAAACTGGTGTAATAACTCTTTTTCTCCAGTTCACACACTGATAACCAACTGAAAAAATTACTACCAAGATGTTCTTGGTCCATTCAGCACTTGGTCCACTAAAAATTAGTTCAGAGACATGAGCATGGACATTTTATTTCTATAAGGTTTGCTTGTGAAATCTTTTCGCAATGTAACTCACTAGTTAGAACATATTCTGATGGCTGAAGTCAGTAAAGATCTTTCAATAATTAATGTTTTTCTTTAGTCCTGCTGCAATGCTTTATGGTCAGGGATGAGCTTCAGAAAAATGCCCAGGAATCAAAGTTCTTGGTATGGAGATGATGATACAAGGATCCAAAAAAAAAAAATTATAACCTCTTTTATTTAAGAAACAACGTTTTAGTGTAAATAGTATTGGAACCATGACAATTTGAAGTTACAAAGTAAAAAAGGATTATTTAAGATCTAAATCATCACTGAACACTGACCCAACAAATCCTGCGTGCTTTGCCAGGTAAAACAGACCTTGAAATCCTAACTGCCTTTATTTGACCTTCCAGACATGCCCTCCATTAGTTAACATTGCCTAGAATTTGCCAAACTTCCCTACAAAGTCTGAGAATAACCTTGAATGCAATCCATAGGCAGGCAACAGAAGCAGAGAGACCTCTTTGACCCACGGCAAAAGATCGGCGCCCCGCAGCAACTCCCCTCCAGAAGGGGGACGGGATGCGGGCGCGGGAGGCGCGGCGGGGAGGGGGAAGAGCAGGAAATATGTACGGGGTTGGGAAATGCTGTTAGCAGGGCCCGGAGGCTGTCCGGCCGAGGGCAGTTCTTGGTGACTTTCTGATGACAAAATAACTTTTGGCGCCGACAAACTAAAACAATCTGGCTAGGTGAGGGGCCATTCTAGACGCTTTTTGCATGGAGCCCTGCTGCCTGCACTCTGCAGAGATGCAAAGCATAGCGAAGCCGGTTCCATCACTCCCTTCCATTGGATAAAGTGCTGGGAAGTGAGAGAGCGCAGATGTCCCTTCGTTGGAGGCGACAGCGTACCGTCCGGGGCAAGCGGAGCCGGTACCTCCAGGCGAAGGGCTGAGCGTGGCCATCACCATCCGCTTCCGACACCATGCACTGGACGTCCTTAAAATACAATCTGCCCCGGTAACCACCAGTGCGCAGCGGCAGCGGTCCCGCAGCTATTGGCTGCGCAAATCAGGGGAAGGTGGTGCCCTATACCGTGCTCGCGCGTTTAAGGCGGTATAGGGAGCCCGTTGGCCCCCACGGAGGTGCCAGGGTGAGAAGAGAGGGGGAGGGCCTGATCTGACCCTGGAGGGAAGCTCTCACAGGCACTGCGGAGCAGCGTCATGGCTGTGCCCTGGGGACTTCCGTGCCCGACAGTGGGCAGTTCAATCCTCAGTGGGAGCATTTCTACTCTTAGCAGGCTGCGGCAGAGACCGCGCAAAGTTGACACACTTTCCAGGAGGCTTTGTGCCGGCCGACAGGTGCTCCTCAGAGCGCAGCTGAGCGCTCAGGCCCTGTGCGAAAGGCAGCGGGGGTATGGCCGGCCGCTGGAGCGATGCAGGCTGGCACAGGCGGCGCCTTACTGTGCTGGGGCCAGCACCCTCCCCAAAGCGACTGCACAGCGGGGCAGCGTATACACGCCATCAACCGAGTGCGAGGCAGGCCCTTTTCCCTCCCCCGTTCAATCTCTCACCGTGACTTCCCCCGCTGCATTTCCTGGAAAATTATATCACTGTGACCATGCAGTGCTAAAACAACTCGCCTGCTAGCAATATGTGTATATACCGGCAGAAGCAGCGTTGTGGTTATTACTAGATTTTGCCTTGAAAGCACTACAGAACACAACTCCAAGAAGCTGCGGGATCTTCAGGTTTGCTTTTAGTCCATAATGAGCACTTTTCCATGGTCTGCAGATAAAGGAGATGATGGAGGAAGCAGAGGGGAAGGAAGGGGGAGTGCCTCTGGCACCTCGCCAAGGTGTACCCTCAGCCCACGTAATGTCGGTGAGTACGGGGAGAATTCTTTCTTGCAATAAGAGTAGGGGAGAAATGGCTGTAGATTCAGGCTGCTTGTCACTGAAGTTTGGTTGCTGTAAGAAAAAGAGAAGCTGTCATTTGTATATGTGTGTGTCCAATATAAGGGTCTCCTGGTTCCTTGTTAGCTTATAGAGGGGTGGAGAGAGAGAGAAAAAAAAAAAAGCTTTTGATATTACATGTGACCAGCTGCTGTTCTCCATAATAACAAGAGAGAACTGCCTGCCCTGGCTAGTTGCATTACTTTGCTTCGACTTCAGGCTAGAAGAGAGGGAGAGACGAGTTGCAGGGGAGGCAGGAGCGAGCTGGAAAGTCCTGCTGTCTTCCTCCTTCCCACCCTTCCTCCTTTACCTCTCTGCCCACTCGCTCCCCCCACCCCAAAACAAAGAAAAAAAAAACAAAAAAAAACCCAAACTTTTCTATCAGAGAAAGAGGGAGATCTCTTTGGAAACATGGAGCTGCTGTGCTGCGAGATGCACCCCCTGAGGAGGGTGCTTCCCCATCCCAACTTGCTCTACGACAATCACGTTTTGCACAACATCTAGTCCAACCCTCCTGCACACGCAGGATCACCTAGGGCATGTGACACAGGATTGCGTCCAAGCAGGTTTTGAAGATCATCAGAGAAAGAGACTTGGCAACCTGTTCCAGTGCTCCGTTAAGAAGCCTCACCGTTACAAAATTTTTCCTTAAGTTTCTGTGGAACTTTTGGTGTTTCTGTTTGTGCCCATTACTTCTCGTTCTGTTGGTGGCCACCAGTGAAAAGAGGCCGGCCCCATTCTCTTCATTCCCTCCCTTGAGGGATTTATATAGACTGATCAGGTCCCCTCTCCGCCTTTTCTTCTTCAGGATGAACAGGCCTAGCTCTCTCAGTCTCTCCTTATAGGGCAGATGTTCCAGGCCCCTGAACATCCTTGTAGCCCTGCACTACACTCTCTCCAGTAGCTCCACATCCCTCTTGTACTGGAGGGCCCAGAACTCGACACAGTACTCCAGATGTGGCCTCACCACTGGGCTGAGTAGAGGGGGATGGTCACCTCCCTTGACCTGCTGGAGACACTCTTCTTAATCCTGCACCCCAGGATGCCATTGGCCTTCTTGGCCACGAGGGCACACTGCTGCCTTGTGGTCAACTTGTCATCCACCATGACACTCAGGGCCTTCTCCGCAGAACTATTCTCCAGAAGGTCAGTTCCCACGCTGTACTGGTGTCTGCAATCCCCAAGTACAAGACCTTGCACTTGCCCTTGTTGAATTTCATATGGTTTCTCACTGCCTAGTTGTCTAGTCTGTCCAGGTCCCTCTGGATACCAGTGCAGCCTTTTAGGGTATCAGCTACTCCTCCCAGTTTGGTGTCATCAGCAAACTTGTTAACATGGGTTAACGACAGCAGAGGATGGCAAGAAATATCTTATTTGTACAGTTTACAGGTAAAGAGAAGTACAGCAGCCAAATGGCTGCTTCCTGGATTTGCCCTACTGCGGATTTGTCAGTCCAGAAAGCTACTGTGCAGCAAAGAATGTCCTGTGCATTTTCAGAGAAGCCGTGCATAGATTCTGGTTTTCTGTGGGACAGATACAGAGGCAAAGGATGACAAAGCAGGGAATAGTCAGAGTACGGAAAAGACTGTGAAAGCAAGAGTTGCCAGACTATACCTGGACCTTGAGGCAAGGAGCCTCAATGTGGAAAGGAAGCCAGGCAAAATGAGATTGGGAAACAACGAAGGTTCACAGGGGAAGAAAGAGAGCCTAGGTGGGTGACAGAATCAGAGGAAAGCAGTGGTAAAATGTATGTAAGTGTACTTTAAAAGGAGACCTGGAAGAATTCATGGAAAGAACAGATTATCTTCAACCTTTGTTTCCATGACACCATAGCAGATTGCAACATTTCTCAGATATTTCAAGAGGTCTTTCTGGGACACATCAGGAAATCTTTAACCCTAAATCCCCTTTTCCCTCACACTCTCCCCTCTTCACTCCTCAGCTACTGCCAAGTTACTGCCAGAGTCATAGGAGTAAAATCACTCTCTAATATGGCAGAATCAAGCTCCAATTAGCAAGTTGATCTTTGGAAAAAGAGGTGACAACTTGCTTTCTTGATGTGACGTGCCAAGGCAAGTCTCACATAACAGGATTTCCCTAATTGATGTCATGGAGAAATGTGACAGTTGCTGCAAGAAGGCTGCATTGACCTTGGAGGCACCGCCTATAATGGAGAAGGAAGGACTTCGGTCCTGAGAGCTCTCACAGAATTTTTGTAGACAGCCTAAGTCACTCTGTCTCCCGCTCCCCAATCCCCTAATAGCTTTTAATTTCAATGTTGTGTTTAAAGGAAAAAGTTGAGACGCAAGTAACCTTATTTAACCTAATCTCAATACTCTTCATGCAGGAATTTAAATTACGATTCTTTAAACTGCTTTCATATATCATACCCACTCCAGTGAAAAGAAGCATGAACTTTTAACTACTGAGGTGTGACCTGCAGAACAGCACACTTACCTGTGTCACTTGCTGATTAATGGCAGAGGCACAGACACCACACACAGGTAACACACAAACACAGGAAGTGAGCAGCAGAAGTAATCTCGCCTTTGTGATTTGCAACAGGAAACATAGAGTTCAAGCTGGTCAGACAATATCCATTTCTAGCAGCAGTGTCTCTGAAAGCTGGAGAAGCTGCAGTAACAAGTCGGCAATGCTGGCTTTGTTCAAATTTGCCCTTGCTGTGACTTGACACTCTTACTTTCCCCTTCTCCTTGCAGCTTGCAAGCCACTTGCTGCCTCCTTCAGATTTCTGCCAGCTATAAATACACTCTTTAATCTTTCCTGAATCCTCTCTACATTTTTTTGAAGGGTGGACAAAATTGGACTTTTTTTTTTCCAGTACAGTTTTCTAAGGAAACAAATTTTACGTGATCTGTCTGATAGACCTTTTAATTTTTGAACCTCTCCCCCATGTTTAATACATAGGTATCTCAGAGTTAAGTTCCTACAAGATGGATGGAGAGCACTGGTAAATAAGTCATGTCTCACATTTAGAATGCAACAGAGCAATTCTTCCTTATCTTCACCTTTGGGACCAGGAGGGTGACATGAGGGTATTGCACTGAGATATTATTTAGAGATGCAGGTATTGTGGTGGTGGCAAGGGCAAAATCAGGACCACAATCCATAGAAAAGCAGTCTGAATTTGTTTTACTGCTCATAGATCAGCTACAGATCCTATGATTCAAGCATGTGAGAGAACAGATCATGCAGCAGAGTTGTGAGTACCTAGTAACAGGTTATTTTGAGACATCATCCCAGCACCAGTATCATGTCCTCACTTGCAGCACCCTGCCATAGCCTCTTGCCTCCATCGCTCAAGAGACCAAACACAATCTGTGTGTGCAGAGGGGAGAGGGCGTCACAGAGCACCACAAAGTCCTAATCTCACTTGCATGAGTTTTGTTCTCAGTGTGAGACCTGACAAAGCTTCATGTATATGCTAATGCATGCCTAGACCTATACATATCAATTTATTTTCCCTCATACAGTCAGCTTATACACACTGAGCAAAGAAAGATTAACTACTGGTAGTTATAGATATCAAACTAATGGAAGGAGAGTCAGCTTGAGTCAACGTGCATGCATCTGCACTCAGTATAGCTCCTGCTTCCTCATTTGCCCAAGTTGTCTCCAAACTCCAGTGCTTACATTCAACCAACTCTTTTCCACTACCTCTCTTAATGCATTGCACCCACTACTGTTTATCTGGATGCCTATAAAGCTGCACAGCGAAGGGTGTTGCTCTTTTCCTGACTCAGTAGCCATTTACACTCTGAATTGAAAACAAGATAGGTGAAGGAAGAATAGCATAGAGGATTTTGCTCAGGAATCACAATAAGAATTTAGGCTGCCCAGGATCACCTCTCTGCTCTTGGATGGCTCTTCCTCTTCATTCCTATTTCAGCAACTTACTCAGGCCAAGAAGTCTATACAAGGGAATACAGAGGGGCTAAAGGGGGGCTTTGTCAGAGATCAGTGTCTTTTTCTGTTACACATTAGGCTTCACTGTAACAACAGTGAAGACAGAGAGCAGAACAGAGAGCACCTAAGACACCTCGATACCAACAAATCCATGGGCCCTGATGGGATGCACCCCAGAGTTCTGCGTGAGCTGGCGGATGTCGTAGCCAAGCCACTCTCCATCATCTTTGAAAGATCCTGGAGAACGGGGGAGGTGCCGGAGGACTGGAAGAAGGCCAATGTCACGCCAGTCTTCAAAAAAGGCAAGAAGGAGGACCCGGGCAACTACAGGCCGGTCAGCCTCACCTCCATACCTGGAAAAGTGATGGAACGGCTCATACTGGCCGTTGTCTCCAGGCACATGGAGGACAAGAAGATGCTCAAGACTAGTCAGCATGGATTTGCGAAAGGGAAATCATGCTTGACTAATCTGATAGCCTTCTATGATGGGATGACCGGCTGGATAGATGAGGAGAGAGCGGTGGATGTCATCTACCTTGACTTCACCAAGGCTTTTGACACCGTCCCTCATAACATCCTCCTGGACAAGCTCCGGAAGTGTGGGGTGGATGAGTGGTCGGTGAGGTGCATTGGCAACTGGCTAGATGGCAGAGCTCAGAGGGTGGTGATCAGCGGTGCGGAGTCTAGTTGGAGGCCTGTGTTGAGCGGAGTCCCCCAGGGGTCAGTCCTCGGTCCAGTCCTGTTCAATTTATTCNAGTTTGCAGATGATACGAAGCTGGGAGGAGTAGCGGATACTCCAGAGGGCTGTGCTGCCATCCAGCGGGACCTGGACAGACTAGACAACTGGGCAATCAAAAACCTCATGAAATTCAACAAGGCCAAGTGCACGGTCCTGCACCTGGGGAGAAATAACCCCAGACACCAGTACAGGCTGGGGACCGACCTGCTGGAGAGCAACTCTGCTGAGACAGGTTGATCATGAGGCAGCAGTGTGCCCTCGTGGCCAAGAAGGCCAATGGCATCCTGGGGTGCATTAAGAGGGGCGTCTCCAGCAGGTCAAGGGAGGTGATCTTACCCCTCTACTCAGCGCTGGTGAGGCCAGATCTGGAGTACTGTGTCCAGTTCTGGGCCCCACAGTACAAGAGGGATGTGGAGCTGCTGGAGAGAGTCCAGCGCAGGGCGACTAGGATGATCAGGGGCCTGGAACATCTGCCCTATGAGGAGAGGCTGAGGGAGCTGGGCTTGTTCAGCCTGAAGAAGAGAAGGCTGAGAGGAGATCTGATCTGTGTCTATAAAGTGCCTCAAGGGAGGCAATGAGGAGGATGGGGCTGGCCTCTTTTCACTGGTGGTCACTGACAGAACCAGAGGAAATGGCCATAAATTGAAGCATAAAAAGTTCCACGGGAACCTAAGAATTTCTTTACTGTGAGGGTGACAGAGCACTGGAACAGGCTGCCCAGAGAGGTTGTGGAGTCTCCTTCTCTGGAGATCTTCAAGATCCGCTTGGATGCAGTCCTGTGCCAGGTGCTCTAGGTGGCCCTGCGTGTGCAGGGGTGGGTTGGACTAGATGACCTCTAGAGGTCCCTTCCAACCTTAGGCATTCTAACACCTGAGCTGGCATGCTTGCTAGGCATTCCTACAGGAGAGGCACTAGTGTCTTTAGTGCTCAGTTGCACCCAGAAACTCTCCAGAAGACAAGGCTAGTCTGGAGTGACTAATGGTTATTAGTAGGGAAGTAACTGCAGTCCACAGTGACAGAAATGGGAGGAAACTCAAGGCTTAGCAGCTGTTCAACCCAACTCTACCTCATACAGTGGGGGAAGCGTTGCTATTTGTTGTCTTGCTATCTTTTACTAGTCACAAAGTTAAAAGGGCCACAAGGCACATGCTCTTTCTTTGTGCTGCTTTTTCGCATTCACCTCCTGTCTTCCTACTAGTCTCCCAAAAATCTTCAAGTGAAAGCTTAGAATTGCTTGTATTTTCTGTGCTCCTGAGACCCATAGTACATTTAAATGAATGTCTAAGGATTGAAACATAGACAAAAATACATATCTCAGCTTGTTCATGCTAGAAAGAATGATAAATTTTCTTCAGAACACTGTGGTTGTCTTCTGTGTTGCGCAAAGCCCTCTCCAATGCTTAATGGACACAAACAGAAGAGACAACAGGTTTGTGAATCTTGCTATGTTGAAGGACCAAACACCAGAGAGCTGTTAGGTTGGAGGTGAATATGTGCATATCAGAACAGCAGAAACAAATATAATGAGGATTTAATTGACTGAAACTTGTTCTGCAAAGAACATAGGTGATCCGGGACTCCTCAGTCCTGTATCTAATAAGATAAACATCTGTCACAGTGGTGGGGTGTTGGAAACTTCTTGCCAGCCC
>VWPW01022836.1:0-10679 GCA_013389825.1 Crypturellus undulatus
TGGGTGCCGGGTGGCCCTGTGGGCGCCAGTGCCTCCGCGGGTGCCGGTGCCTCCATGGGCACCGGGTGGCTCCGTGGGCGCCAGGTGGCCCCGCAGGTGCCGGTGGCTCTGTGGCCCCATGGGTGCCCGTGGTTGGATGGCTCCGTGGATGCCGGGTAGCTCCGCGGGTGCCGGTGGCTCTGCAGGCGACGGATGGCTCCGCAGGCGCCGGGTGGCTCCGTGGGAGCCGGGTGACTCTGTGGCCCCATGGGTGCCGGTGGCTGGATGGCTCCGTGGATGCCGGGTGGCTCCGCGGGTGCCGGTGGTTCCGCGGGTGCTGGTGGCCCCACGGGTGCCAGTGGCTCCGTGGCGCTGGATGGCCCCGCGGGTGCTGGTGGCTCCGCAGGCGCTGGTGGCTCTGCAGGCGCTGGTGGCTCCATGGTGCCGGGTGGCCCCACGGGTGCCGGTGGCTCCGCGGGCGCCGTTGGCCCCGGCGCTCCCGCACTGTCCCTGCCCCGCGCAGTGTCGCCGGCGGCCGAGCGGCTGCGCTACATCCTGGGCGAGGAGGACGAGCCGCCCAAGCCGACGCTCTTCACCGAGATGGACACGCTGCAGCGCGACGGCGACGACATGGAGTGGAAGGAGGCGGCCAGGTGAGGCGGCCGCTCCCGGCGCGCGCGGCTCCCGCTCCCGGCCTCGGCCCGGGGCTCCATCCGCGTTTTGGGGGGTAGCACGGGGATTCCGGCCGCGGGCCCGGCCGGAGGCTCCTTGGTTCCCAAGTTTCCGCTCGCCCTCAGGCTCTGGCTGCAGGAGAGCAGCTCTCCGGTGGCCCTAGTGCCAATAAACCCCGAGCGCAAAAGCCACCGAGCAGAAAGGAAACGGTTTTAGCCAAAGACATCCAGGTGGGAACCCTCAGAATCACGGGGACCCGGATGGTGCTGGGGCACAATGTGTCCTGCAGGATGCGCTGAGTTTTGTGCCCGCCACAGGGCACGGGGTTTCTCGGGATTTCTATAGGGCTTTGCAGCAGGTTTGGAGTGTCCCGGTGTTGGAATATCCGGGCAGGAGAGGGGACGCCTGGCCCGTAGCACCGGGCACAGTCCCGTTTCCCTCCGCACAGCGTTTCCTGTGCCCACAGGACCCGAATCCAGGTCGTACCAGTTAAAAGTTGCCAGGTTAAGCCCCAGGGAAGGCTAATCCGCGGCGCCTGCAGGCTTCCCTTAAAGGAGAAGCGGCTCCCTTCCCAAAATCCCGCCTGCCGGGCCCTTCCCAGGTGTTCTCCATCACACATCTGTTTTCCAAACATCAGGCTTGAGGGGAAGGAATTCTTTCCAGGTGCAGAAGGAACAACCCTGGTGAATCCCAAGTGGAGCTAACCGGGGTTTGCAACGTGCTGGCGCATGCGGATCCGTCCCGATCCTTCTTCTCCTTCCCGCAGGTGGATAAAGTTTGAGGAGAAGGTGGAAGAGGGCGGCGAGCGGTGGAGCAAGCCCCACGTGTCGACGCTGTCCCTGCACAGCCTCTTCGAGCTGCGCACGTGCCTGCAGACGGGCACGGTGCTGCTCGACCTGGACGCCTACTCCCTGCCCCAGATCATAGGTAGGAGCCGGCGCCACGCAGGGTCCCGGTGCCATCCGGGCTCGGAGCGGGGTGCATGGAGACGGATGGGGTCCCGGCGCCATGCGGGCTCAGAGCGGGGCGCATGGGCATGGANTGGCGCCGCGTGGGGTCCCGGTGCCATCCGGGCTCGGAGCGGGGTGCATGGAGACGGATGGGGTCCCGGCGCCGTGCGGGCTCAGAGCGGGGCGCATGGGCATGGATGGGGTCCCGGCACCGTGCGGGCTCGGAGCAGGGTGCACGGGCACAGACGGGGTCCTGGCACCGTGCGGGCTCAGAGCAGGGCGCATGGGCATGGATGGGGTCCCGGCACCGTGCGGGCTCAGAGCGGGCTCAGAGTGGGGTGCATGGGGATAGATGGGGTCCTGGCGCCGTGTGGGCTCAGAGTGGGGTGCATGGGGACGGATGGGGCAGACGCACTCAGCTGTGTCCCCCCGTGCTGCGCAGGCTCGGAGAGGGGCGCATGGGGTCCCGGCGCTGCGCAGGCTTGGAGAGGGGTGCATGGGGACGGACAGGGGGTCCCGGCGCTGTCCAAGCTTGGAGCAGGGCACATGGGGCGGGTGCGCTCAGCTGTGTCCCCCGGTGCCACGTGGGCTCGGAGCGGGGCGCACGGGGACAGACGGGGTCCTGGTGCCGTGCGGGCTCGGAGCAGGGTGCATGGGGTGGCCGTGCTCAGCCGTGTCCCCCGGCACCGTGCAGGCTCAGAGCGGGCTCGGAGCGCGGCGCATGGGGCCGGATGGGGCGGCCGCGCTCAGCTGTGTCCCCCGGCACCATGCGGGCTCGGAGCGGGGCGCACGGGGACAGACGGGGTCCTGGTGCCGTGCGGGCTCGGAGCAGGGTGCATGGGGTGGCCGTGCTCAGCCGTGTCCCCCGGCACCGTGCAGGCTCAGAGCGGGCTCGGAGCGCGGCGCATGGGGCCGGATGGGGCGGCCGCGCTCAGCTGTGTCCCCCGGCACCATGCGGGCTCGGAGCGGGGCGCACGGGGACAGATGGGGTCCAAGCACCGCCAGCGCCACAGGAGCTTGGAGCGGGGCGCGTGGGGCGCGTGGGGCGGCCGCGCTCAGCCGCGTCCCCGCAGACGACGTGGTGGAGCGGCAGGTGGAGGACGGGCTGCTCCAGGCCGAGCTGCGGGACAAGCTCAGCTACGTGCTGCTGCGGCGCCACCGGCACCAGACCAAGAAGCCCATCCACCGCTCGCTGGCCGACATCGGCAAGGCCGTCTCCGCCGGCACCAGTGAGTCCCGGCGCCGCGCGCGTTCCCTGCCATTTATCCAACCCCGGTGCAATAGGAGACACCAGCGTTTGCCCACGGAGCAGACCCCGATCGTGGCCGCCGGGTCACCGGGACCGTCTGCGGGCAAATCCCGCCGGCGCGGCCCGGCCCTTCCTATTCCTGAGCCTTTACAAAAGGGGATTTGGTTGCTGGCCCCGAGGATTATGATTTGGGTTGAAGCGGAGGTCATTCGGTGGAGCCCCAGATTTGCGGGGCAGCAGCGGGGCCGCCGCCGGCGCCCGGGCAATATTCCCATGCCGGATTTCCAACCTGGCGGAGAAGGGAGGGTTTGGTGCTAAATTTGCCCAGGAGTTCCCAACGCGGAGCCGGGCTCGGCGTTCCATCGACCTTCGGAAATAAATGGAGGGCATCTTCGCCTCGGTGCCTCGCGGAGATGACGGCATCGCTCTGGGATGGCAAACAGGGACACGGAATCCAGGGATCGAGCGGGAGGGATGTCCACGGGGAACAAAGCCCTCCGCGTCCCCGTGCCAAAGGCGGCTGCAGGGGGAATTTTCTCCTTGTTTTCCTGGAGGGTTTCATGCAAAGAGAAGGAGGGGAGCTGTAGAGCAGCTCAGCTGGCAAGATGGCTTTTTTTTTCCACGGAAAACAGCCCTGCGAGTCGGGTTTCCTGCAGAAAAGCTGCTTTTGATGTAGGAAACCCGTGGGTCAGCAGCTAGGTGTGAAATAAGGGAGCGCTGCGGGGCCTGGCACCGCGCGGGCTGTTTCTACGCAACCTCTGCCAAGGCCGACGCAGGAAAAGCTCTTCCCGGCTACCAGAAAAGCCAGGGAAATGGCACACGAGAGCGAGTCCTAACCCCGACCCGGGTGCACCGGCTCCCGACGGCTCCCGGGATTTGCCGAGGAGGCGGCCTCTCCGCTGATCCCCGTTTCCCGCAGCCCGCAGCCCCGTGCGGAGCCCCGCGGCCGGCGCCAGCTTCCACCGCTCCAACGAGGACCTGCGGATGCGGCAGAGCGCGAGCTACGGCCGCCTGCGTAAGCTGGGGAGACTCCGGAGCACAGCCGGGATGGGAAATGGGATTGCGATCCGCAGCCGGGATGGGAAATGGGATTGCGATCCGCAGCTGGGATGGGAAATGGGATTGCAATCCACAACGGGGATGGGAAATGGGGCTGCGATCCACAGCTGAGATGAGAAATGGGATTGCGATCTGCAGCCGGGATGGGAAATAGGATTGCGATCTGCAGCCCAGATGCGAAATGGGATTGCAATCCGCAGGCAGGATGGGAAATGGGGTTACGATCCGCAGCCGGGATAGGAAATGGGATTGCGATCCACAACGGGGATGAGAAATGGGGTTGCTATCCATAGCCGGGATGGGGAATGGGATTGCCATCCGCAGCCAGGATGGGAAATGGGATTGCGATCCGCAACAGGGATGGGAAATGGGGTTGCAGGGGAGCAATTCGGTCGCATTTGCTGTTTTAACCGCGCTGCGCCGGTTGTTTTTACTGCTCCGAAGCCGGCTGCGGTGCCCGGTGCCCCGTTTGAGGGGACGAGCCGGGTGCCCCGGATGCTCCGGGAGGTCCGCAGGGAAGAGCTGGCTCCCGTTTTCCTCAGCGCTTCCCGCTTGTCCCCGCAGGCCACGCGCAGAGCCGCAGCATGAACGACATCTCGGACGCGCCGAGCACGGACCAGGTAGGCGGCCCCGATCCGCGCCGGTGCTCCCAGCACAGCAGAAACCACCTGGTTGTGTTTCCCCCTGGAAAATCACGAGGGTTTAAGGGATAGTGTGTCCAGAAAGGAAAATCCGTGCTGTCCCTCGTCACCCAGCGCCTTGTGTTGACCTTGGTACCTCGCCAATGCTCATCCTAGAGACGGGCTTGAGCCGGGACCAGCAAGTCCGGAGCACAATTAGGGATATCCATCCTTGGGAAGGGAAAATGTCCTTAAAACCTAGCGGTAGGAAAGGAAACGTGCCGGGAAGAGCTGCCCAACGGGAAACCCGGACACCAGAACGGGGTGCGCAGGGTTAATCCCCAACTATGCCGAGCATTCAGGCCCCAAGAATGCTGCTTTAATCGCCCTGCTAGGCCCACTACAAAGGGACTTTTTAAGTGTTACGCAGGGCTTAGCCCTCGTTAACTCCTGCTCTTGCTTATTCCGCGCTGAATGGGAAGAGCTGGTTTATTATGATTTTTTTTTTCCATTTGGGTTTAAGAGATTAGGCGCCGGCAGCGCCTGCTGCTTGGCTCACGCGCTGCCCTCGCGCCGGGTATGGATCAGAGCAGCCCCCGGCCGGGCTGGCGTCGAACACGTTTAATAACGAACGGGCCGCGGGGGAGAGGAGCCCCGCGGCTAAACCCACCGCCCGCCTTCCTGCTCCGTCATCCGTTCCCGGATCCATTCCCCGGCGCGGGGATAAGCTCCAGAGCGTGCGCTCACGATCCCCGGAGGTTCCCTTGGTGCAGACCCCAGCAAAGCGCCTTTCGCTTGCGTTGGGCACCCCCCTGAGCGTGTAATTTCAAGTTAATCTCGGGCTTAACGGTGGAATAATGAGGAAATTGGGCGCTGGGGATCGTCTCGGTTCCGTTCTCGTGCTGCTCCTGCCGTGTCGCCCACGGGAGGACGTGAGGTTTGAGCCCTGCGGTGAGAGGTTTTGGCGCACGGTGACGACCTCTACGTGGTCGGGCAACAAGAACTGAGGTTTTGAGCTCAGGACGTAGAGGAACAAGCCAGGAAAATACATCCCGGGGAAGGGAAGAGCCAGACGGGAGAAACTCTCCCTTCGCGGCCTCGTGTTCCCGCAGCTGAAGAACAAGTTCATCAAGAAGATCCCCAAGGACGCAGAGGCCTCCAACGTGCTGGTGGGCGAGGTGGACTTCTTGGACAAGCCCTTCGTGGCCTTCGTGCGCCTGCTGCAGGCCACCATGCTGGGCGGCATGACCGAGGTGCCCGTGCCCACGAGGTGAGGCCGGCAGAGCCGCTCGGGACCCGGGAATGCCCAAGGGGCTCCCGATGTCTCCGGTGTCGGGCGGCTCCGCTCCGGGCGGCTCCAGCACCCAACGCTCTGCGGCTGCTCCTGCCTCTTCCCAGGTTCCTCTTCATCCTCCTGGGCCCCACTGGGAAGGCCAAGTCCTACAACGAGATCGGCAGAGCCATCGCGACCCTCATGGTGGACGATGTGAGTGGGCGCAGGGCCCGGCAGCTCCCTTCGCTCAGCGTTTCTCCCATGGGATGAACAGGGTGTCCGTGCGGGGCGGCTGACGCCTCTCGGCCCGCAGCTCTTCAGCGACGTCGCCTACAAGGCCCGCGACAGGGAGGACCTCATCGCCGGCATCGACGAGTTCCTGGACGAGGTCATCGTGCTGCCGCCCGGCGAGTGGGACCCCACCATCCGCATAGAGCCGCCCAAGAAGGTGCCCTCGGCCGACAAGAGGTGCGCGCCCGGTGGGGCGGGCCAGAATCCCAATAATTTCCTGCCAGGAATCAATTTCCCCGATTTCGTTCCGCTTTGGAGATGGTGGTTGCTCCCCCCTTCTCCCCGTGTGCCATCTCCGGAGCTTTGCCCCACTCCCTGCTCCACTGGTGCTCCCGGAGCGGATCTTGTGTCAGCCCCTTGGCTTGGCGCAACCCCACTCGTGGCGTCTCCAAATTGGTCCCCCGTCCCACGCGGCCGCCGTCCGTCCCGCAGGAAATCCGTGTTCTCGCTGAGCGAAGCGGGGCAGATGAACGGCACTGCCGGCGGCGCAGCCGCAGGCAGCGGCGGCGGCGGCAGCGACGACGGGGAGATGCCCGAGGTGCACGAGATCGGCGAGGAGCTCGCCTGGACCGGCCGGTGAGCAGCCCGCGGCCGCCCGGAGCCCTGGGGGCTCTGGACGCCCCCGGTGACCACCTGCGTCCCCGCAGGTTCTGCGGTGGCCTCTACCTGGACATCAAGAGGAAGCTGCCCTGGTTCCCGAGCGACTTCTATGAGGGCTTCCATATCCAGTCCATCTCGGCCATCCTCTTCATCTACCTGGGCTGCATCACCAACGCCATCACCTTCGGGGGGCTGCTCGGGGACGCCACCGACAACTACCAGGTGGGTGGCGCAAGGCGGCCCGGGGGTCCCCTGGGGGATCCTGTCTCCCCTGAGAAGGGGGAGTCCTTGCCAGGATGGAAATCCATCCCAAAGGAAGAGCAGCCGTTCCGGCCTTGATGGAGCGTCCTCCTTGGCGAGGGCTTCCCCGTCGCGCTGCCGTTGGCCATGGATGCCACCGCGGGGCTCGGCGCGTGCCCGGGCGCTGAGCGCGTCCCTCCACAGGGCGTCATGGAGAGCTTCCTCGGCACCGCCATGGCCGGCTCCATGTTCTGCCTCTTCGCCGGGCAGCCGCTCATCATCCTGAGCAGCACCGGGCCCATCCTCATCTTCGAGAAGCTGCTCTTCGACTNCCCTGGGGGGACCTTGAGAAGGGGGAGTCCTTGCCGGGATGGAAATCCATCCCGAAGGAAGAGCAGCTGTTCCGGCCTTGCTGGAGGGTCCTCCTTGGCGAGGGCTTCCCCGTTCGCGCTGCCGTTGGCCACGGGTGCCGCCGCGGGGCTCGGCGCGTGCCCGGGTGCTGAGCGCGTCCCTCCGCAGGGCGTCATGGAGAGCTTCCTCGGCACCGCCATGGCCGGCTCCATGTTCTGCCTCTTCGCCGGGCAGCCGCTCATCATCCTGAGCAGCACCGGGCCCATCCTCATCTTCGAGAAGCTGCTCTTCGACTTCAGCAAGTAGGTGGCCCTCGGCGCCTGGTGGTGGCCAACAGAGGCCAGGGGCACCCGGTGATGCCCGGGGGCACCTGGTGATGTCCATGAGGATCTAGCTATGTCCAGGGGCACCCAGTGAGGTCCATGAGCACCCGGTGATATCCAGAGGCACCCACTGATGTCCAGGGGCATCCGGTGATGTCCAGGGGCACCCGGTGATGTCCAAGGGCACCCGGCGATGTCCATGAGCACCCAGCACTGTCCATGAGCATCCAGCAATGTCCAGGGGCACCCGGTGATGTCCATGAGTACCCAGTGATGTCCAGGGGCACCTGCTGGTGTCCATGAGGATCCAGCTATGTCCTGGGATACCCAATGATGTCCAGGGGCACCTGGTGATGTCCATGAGCACCCAGTGACGTCCATGAGTACCCAGCAATGTCCAGGGGCACCTGGTGACGTCCACGAGGATCCAGCTATGTCCTGGGATCCCCGGTGATGCCCAGGGGCACCTGGTGCCCCCGCCACGCAGCATCCTCACGGGGCCACCCTCTCCTTGTGCCCCTTCCAGAGGCAACGGCATCGACTACATGGAGTTCCGCCTCTGGATCGGCCTGCACTCTGCCCTCCAGTGCCTTATCCTGGTGGCCACCGACGCCAGCTTCATCATCAAGTACATCACGCGCTTCACGGAGGAAGGCTTCTCCACCCTCATCAGCTTCATCTTCATCTACGACGCCATCAAGAAGATGATCGGCGCCTTCAAGTACTACCCCATCAACTCGGACTTCAAGCCCGACTACGTGACCATGTACAAGTGCGAGTGCGTCGCGCCCGACCCAGGTGAGTGCGGGACGTCCCCCCTCGGCGCGCGAGCCCGAGTCCTCCTCCTCGTAGGGTAATTTGGGGTGAAACCCCTCGGTTTCCGCCCGGCCGCCACAGCCACGCGCGCCGATGGCCAACGATGCCGACAAGCGGCACGGGGCTTGTGCCAGCGAGAGGATTTTTGGGGATCGGGACCTCGGCATGCACCGCCGGTTCTTGGGTCCCCCCATAAAGCAAAGCTGCCCCTCGGAGGGAGCGATGCCGGGGAGGGAGAGCCGGAGCCTCCCTCTTGCCCACGGCCAGCCCGGGAGCGATGGGAAAAAAGGCTTTTTCCGTCATCATTCCAACCTTCTGATGAACCAAGGCTGTTCCCCAAGCAAATATCCACTTCCCAAGAAAATACCCTGGAAGGATTTGGCCTGCCACGGTGTCAGAGAGGGAGAGGACATCCAGGATGTCCAAGCAGAGGTCCCCACGTCCACAGACTGCTCTTCCCAACTCCATTCATCCTCTTGGAGAAGGAGATGTGACCAGGCTTGGAGCAGACACCAACTTTCCTGGTTTGGAGCCAATTCCTACTACGGACAAAAGCCGTAATCCCCGATTAAAGCAAACCCTTGCCCGGGAGAGGCAAAGCTCCGCTTTTCCCGGAATCGGGACGTGCTTTTCCCAGCCGGCGGCTGAATGTGGACCTGTGCCCGCTCCGAAGGCTCGGAATTTCATCTCCGATATCCGTGCTCGCTCTCGGATACCTTCACTAAGTGATCGAGGATTCCACCCGCCTGGCTTGGATGCTCCCGCCGCCTCCTGGAGCCAAGAAGGGAACGGAGACCCTCGTTTTGGGGATAATTCCTGTGTTTTCTCTTGGATTAGCTGCTGCAGCCGAGAAGCACAGATCCTAACAATTTTTGGATATATCGGGAGCGAGCAGAAAATGTTTCCCTTAGAAACACACTCAAGACCCGGCTCGTGGCGCTGCGTAAAGTCCATCGCTGGGGGACACATTCCCACCTCCCACCACGGAAACAACCTTCTGGCCCTTTTTTGGGTGCTTTTTGGGTTTTGGATCTCAATTCCTGCTGCTTAGCCCTGATCCACCTGCATGGAGCGGAGTAACCAGCCGGCTCCGTGCTCCGAAGCCGCCGGCGCCTTCCCACGCCGCTCCAGGAACCGGCGTCGGAGCAGGATTTTTCCCCTTTAGCTGTTGCGTTTCTTCCCCCTCTACGTCCTACTTCTTTTTTTATTATTCTTCTTTTTATTTTTCTCCTTATTTTTATGAATTTGGTTCTGATTTTTGATTATTATAACTGATTTGTCCCATATTTGTCTCTGCTGCACACACCAATTTGGGCCGATTTCAATCTCAAGTGAGTATCGCCTTCTGAATCCTAAGATTGTTTAATATTTGATACTCTCCCCCCCTCGCGGAGGGGATTTTGTTGGTTTTTTTGGCTTTTCTTCCGTGCAATCCGCTCTTCTCTCCGCGCCGATAGAAGCGTTTGCGTCGAGTATCCCAAAATCCCGACGCCAACGCGTTCAGGCGGCCGAGGAGCCGTTTAGAGGTAGAAAGCCCAGAATCGGGGTAGGATTTTTGGAAAAGCGTAAAGGTGACGGAAGCAAAAGAGCGTTGTTTCACCCGGGCAGCTCTGACTCGAACCCCGCAGCCGCTTCTCCTTCATTAATTCTCCACTGGGGGGATAAAAAGATTGGGAAAAACCCAACGGATTCGGGCTAGGATGCCCATGGAGCAGGGAGAAGGGGCCGGTGGCATCTGAAGCCCCCAGAGAAGCTGTTTTTGGGGGGGTTTCATCTCTTTTTTTTACGGGGAGGGAGGGATGAGAAGACAAAAACTGCCCATCTCACTGCTCTCCCCCCAAAATGGGATTTTTTTTCTTCCCTTTCTCCCATTTTCTCCCTGGTTTTGAAGGTGGGTGCCGGCGCAAGCCGGGATGCTCTTGCCGATGGGAGCCGCCGCAGCGGGAAAGTGAGCCCAAAGTGAGTGGGGAAATCCCCACTGCTCCCAACGCCAAACCAAATGGGGAAAATGGGGAAAAAACGTCCCCCAAAATGGGAAAAAAACATCCCCAAAAATGAGAAAAACCATCCCCCAAAATGGGAAAAAAGCATCCCCCCAAAATGGAAAAAAGACATCCCCCAAAATAGGAAAAAACATCCCAAAAAATGGGAAAAACCATCCCCAAGGAGGGCAAGTGTCCCTCAAGGAGCCGCCGCCAGGCAGGGCTCAGGAGGGAGCAGCGGCTGCGGGGAGCGGGGCCGGCCCGTGCGCCCCGT
>VWPW01022885.1:0-13370 GCA_013389825.1 Crypturellus undulatus
AAAAAAAATAAATAAAAAATCAAATATGCACTCTGTTTTTAAAGCCTGGCCATGGATGCAAACAAAAAAAGCCACGTGATATTTCTCACCCTGCTTCAGCAATATTTTGCTGAGTCCATTTGAGTTTGCAGGGTGTTGGGGTGGGGATGCTGGGGTTGACCTGCTGTCCCTCCCAATGCACCGCCCTGAAAAACCTTCCATGGCCACTGTGCCTCTGTGTCCAAGGAATTTTAATAAGGGAAGCGGGAGGGACAAAAGGGACACCCATGCGGCTGCCAGAATGAAGGGTTTCTTTTGAGAATCTCCATCAGGAGGAAGATCAGGGCCTTGTTTGTTTGCTCAGAGCTGGAGGCTACGGCAGCCTGTAATTACCACTTACCCCGTGTTAATACAGATGAGCGCTTGCTCCTGAGACCAAAATCTATCCTTCCAGGAATAATAAAGTGGATGGATAGCCATGCTTTATTTCTTTTCGTAGGGGAGAGGAAGGAGAAGAGAAAATCACTCCCAGGAAAAATTAAGCAAATGGGTTTTGCTTTGGGGAAGGGATTCAGCCTGTAAATTCCCTGAGCCCAGTGCTCACAACTGGTCAGAAGCTCCACTCCGCAAAGCAGGACAAATTGTGGTCCAGGAAGGCACCACTTATCCCCCACCAAAAATACCACGTGCCCCAAAGAAATGCTGATTCCAGGATGCACCCACAGACCTACCTGTTTGGCAGCTCTTGCTGGCAACAGAGAGACTTTAAGCAAAGATTCAGGTGTTAATGACTCAGGACTCACTCCAATACCTTAGGTTTAGAACAGCCTTCCTAGCTTTGGGACACTTGTTTTGTAAATCTCCCTCCTGGGCCAGTAATGGTCAGAGTTACAGAAGTAAAAGTCTCCTCAAAACAGCCTGCAGGGCAGTTTTTTGATCCAAACTTGCTCTCTTTTCCTACAGACAACACATTAAGCCAGGCAGTGTGATTTTTTTTAACATGGGAATTTCTGCTGTTTAAATATCCTCCTTGAAAAAGCACCGTGTACAGAGAGAAGGAAGGTTACCTAAATCCTGGCCAGCCACAGTGAACTGAACTGATGCCTGCTGGAAAAACAGCTCTGTAGAAGGGATGCTCATATACAGGTGTGTGCATTTATGGAGTGCAGGGGGAGAGTTATTGGGGATTCCCATTGCATGAGCAATGGAATTTATTAGGCTCTGCTGCCTTTTTATGAAGCTACATTTTAGTCATATATCAAGACATCTTGAAGAGTTTATGCCTGAGGTACCTGTATATATCAAAAATGCCATGATACCCGATGTAACTAATTCAGACAGTATTTCTTCTGCTTTGCCTTCATGTAACCATGCTTTTTTTTGAAAAATTAAGCTTTCTATTCCTGCAAACAACCCTAAAAGCTGAGACATAAGAAATAAACGGTGTTTTTTTCTTTAGCATTTCAGTTGAATAATGCATTTTGGTTTTCTTTTACAATAAGCAAGACACTGCTGTGATTAAAAACAAAATGTAACATCAGGGAAATGGAGTGTTAAAAAGTGGATTGAAACACTTCCATGCAGTTAATCCACGGGGAAAATTGCTCTGGAAAACAAAGGCAAAAATCACTAGCTCATTTCACTAACAAAACCTGGATGCTGCAAAGTATAAGCAAACAGCAACTTTGGTAAAGAAGGTGGGGTAAAGCAATGAGAGAGAATCACAAATCAACCATTTTTCTCAACCTAACAGTATCCTTAAAAACATCATTTAACCAGCTGGCTTAAAGAGCAGCTCTTTAAAAGGATATAAGAAACAAGCTCATTAAGCCTAAAAGCATTTTCCATTCCAAAATTACTACTAAAAATAACTGTGCTCCTGAACTCTGCCCCTTCACTAGGGTATGGCCTGCATTCACATTCACTTGGAACAGTGCGTTGGAAACCTGAATTCCTGCTCTTTCTCTCCAGATTCCTCTTGCTCCTCTTCCCCAAGCTCCATGAGATGGGGGTGGCATGGGGAGCTCCCTGGATTTTGGGGATTGCATGGGAGGATGCAGAACCCCAGCAGGATTTGGCACGGGTTAATGATGGCTGCATTAGTGCAGGAGCTGAGCGCCAACTAAGTCATTTGAGGATAAAACACGGGGAAAGCTTGGTCCCTCTGGACTAAGTGATTTATCTGAGCAGTCCCAGGAGACAAGCCGAGGTCTCGAAGCTGCAGGCAAATGTAACTTCCTGCAGTGCTGCAAGCTCAACTCATCCCAGGCTTAACTCCTGCTGGAGCTTAACTTGACAGCAGTGCAAACAACAGGAAAAACAATCCACAAATACAGGGGAAGAGGAAGCATTCTTTTAGAGAGTGAAGTTTAGGGCAGTCGTGGAGTCAGAGATCAGGCATAAACAGGATGGGGAACATCCCAGATCCTCAAAGCACTGGATCATGTCACGGCAGCAAAGCAAGACGGTTCTGAGGCCACCGTTGTGATGCCTGTGCTTGGGTTTGGGGAGCGATCCTGGGGGTCAACCATGCAGCATGGACAGTTGCTGGGGGAGGACACGTGTCCGATATCCAGATGGGCTTCCCGGTGGAGCAGGAAGAGCAGGATGCTCCCATGGGCTGAGCTGCAGCCACCTCTTACCCCGTTGGCATCAAATGCCACCTGGTTACAACACTGGGCAGCAAGCTCGGATTGCAGCACTGGGATCTGCTGGAGGTGGCTTCTGTTTCCCAGGCGGTCAGCTCTGCTCGTGGGAGGCGCCAGTTTGGCGCGAGCAAGAAGCCGCTGATGTCCGGACACGGCGCTCCGCTCGCCGCTCCTTCCCGGAGCGCAGCTTGGCCGCGCCGCTTCCCAACGTCTGCGCCCTGTGAGCTGTCCAGGGCTGCCGGAGGGAGCATGAGAAAGGGCTCCGCGCTGGAATTTCCTGCTCGTGTGTGATCGCGGAGGACTCTCCAACGTTGGATGGCCTGGGAGCACATCGCGCAAGGCAGCAGCGCGCAGCAGCACAGGGGAGTGGAGTTTGGAGCCTCTCATGCTGATTTTGCCAACATCTGCGAGGAAGCTGGATTTTCGGGCTGCACTTCTAATCTCTAAGAATCAACCTCATTTTATCACCCCAGCTCAAGGAAGGATCCTTCCTATTAAACTGCTGCACAGTCCGAGCCACTGTTAACAGGAGTGCCCTGCAAGGGACCTTGATCATCCCTGAAGTAACCCCAGCTAAAGGCAGCACAAAAATGCCTTTATCCCCAAATCTTCCATATTTACTCCAACTTCTTCATAAGAGGTCTTCCCACCCGGAGCTACCTCAAAGGCAGGTTCTACTTTTTCCATTGAAATAAGTCTGCTGATACATGGAGGCTCAGAAGTTGCTCAAGGAATGAAGACCCACCATAAACCATAATGAATAACAGATCAAGCAGAGACACTTACACTCCTGGAGACAAACAGCCACCCACACAAGAAAAATCCCTGCATTAGTCAAGATCCTTGATGACAATCTTAATTTTGTTGACTATCTGGTATTTAGTGGGAGACAGAGGGCAAAAAAACAAAGCCTCACACAGCTGGCAATAACTTATAGGGGTAAAAACGCTCTTTGTTGCTGATTTATTATTAGCTTCAGTATCTCAGATTCCATAAGGCCCGTTCATGCAGAAGAACTAGAAGAAATCTTCCACTTCTGTAGCCTTTCAGCCAATATCCCCTAGATCTCTTCATCCTACAGAAGCAACGCACCTTCCTCCTCAAAGCTCCTTGGAGCTACCCAGCACCTCTCATCCCTGTGGATACACGGCCAGGTCTGCATGGATTTGGTCCGTCCCTCCAGGTCTTGGCACATTCACCTGGAGACCCACCAGAGTGTTGGGATCAGCTCCTCGCTTCAAGCATCTCCTGCCTGCTAATGCGTTGGATTTGCCCTCTCCAAAGCTCTCCCTACACAACCCCTGCAAGAGACGCTCAGTTGGTGCTGCCTGAGTGCCCTTATGGAGCTACGAAGATCCCATCCGTCACACTGTTAAATAATTGGCTGATCATTATGAATTCATTTGGTATTCATTGTGATAATGTTAATCAAGATGAATTAATAGAGTCCTCACACTGTACGCGCTCCCTGGGGAATTGCACCACCATTGAGAGACTAATTAATGAACCTATAATTTTCGTGGCGCTGCCCATGCAATCACAGTTAATGGTAGGCACGAAGCAGTTACCTGATTCGCACGATGTCAGTGCAGTCAAGCCAAGGGGAAGAAGATGAGAAGACTCATAACGACGGCTGAGTGAATCCCAAGTTCAGAGAGTCTGTTCTTATCCAAGCTGATTTTATTGTGCGCTGGGATCCGGCCTAACTCAGGGCTGAGATGCTGCTGCCCCTCACTCTGTCCTCAGCCTCTCAAGGGCATCAATTTGTTCATTCCCTAGGGCTTGCCCATGGACCTGTCCTTCAGACAAGCCTCTTCCTCATGGTGCTTGGGGCAAGAATCACAACATTAAGATTTCTGCTCTCCTTTCAGCTAGGAGAAGGGCACCATGTACAACCAAATACCCTTTCCATAGGTTGCTCCCATCCTCCGTGAGCTCCAGAGAGAGACATAAACCAGACACAATTCTTGCTATGCTACAATTGTCAGGTCTCTTCACAGTTATCTTTCCCCAACTTGGGCCCAGGGAGTTCTGCCTCCATCACCAGTAATTCTTGTCTTAAGTCTTGCTCAATCCAGTTGTTCTACCTCCTCCTTGGCCATGCACAGCCGAGGAGATGTTTCCAAAGGGTTCCAAAGATGTTTCCTTGGAGCTCGCGTGCCCTGTCCCTGGATGTCACCACACTCGACCTTTCCCAGAGCAGTTTATCAGACTTCTCTGCTTTCCCTGCTGCCTATAGATTTAATGCGTTATTGCTGATGTTCCTTCTTTACAAATGTCAACTGAAATTTTCCAAGGAGGAAAGGTCTCCAGGCTCTGAATGCAAAGCCAGCCTTGTGCAGGAAGCCGGAGTAAATGAAAGCTCTACATCAATATAGATCTGTATTCCTCCTCTGAAACGTGCTGCTGCTGAGCACACAGGAGATTTCTTGCCTTATTAGTCACTCGAGTCTCTCGATAAAACAATTCAGTGAGTACAAGCTGAAGAGCTGTGACCTCTCTCCAACCAGCAACTTTTTATCTGGCGCAAAATCCCGTATCTCACAGCTGCTCCTAATGCTACGTGACAGCGCTCCGTGATGCTTCTCCCCACCCGGCATCCTTGGTGGCTTCTCCAGGGCAGCTCTGCGACCCCGCGTGTGACTCCGCAGGTTCCTTGGGAAGGGAGAGCCGGTAAATGGGCTCGGGGGAGAGCATGGGATGCAGAGGAGCTCCTTGCAGCTTGAATGGTCTATCCTGCTCCCAAAACACAGCCTGTTTCTACTACAAAGGCTTCTACTGCAGCCCCACCTGGCAGAGCCACTTCCTCACGTGCAGACCATCACTGTGGCATCAGGAGGCTCCGTTCTCAGCACCGAAGGGTTAAGCTTTGTAAGGCCAGGGTGATCCCGTTGGGAAGGCAGCGCGGAGCATCCTGCCCTGCGCTCCGCCTGCCCTTTGGGTCGCCGGCTGCCGGAATCTCCCAGCATCGCGAGGGGAGACGGCTCTGACATTTGAAGAATCTGCATGTTGTGGGTCCTTAGGTAACCCCGTAAATGGAGCGTGTCAGGGTTTGTTAAACACTAGATGCGGCTCCGGCACTGCCCTATTTAATCAGAGCTCCGACAAGACTAACTGCTCTGCAACGAGACACGCTCTGGAGCTCGGCTCTCCGCGGCCACAGCGGCTCCGCGGCACCAAGGAAGGGGTTTACGTGTCAGCCAGGGAAGCAACTGCAGTAAGGCAAGAAGGTATCAGAGAACCGAGCAAGACCAGGGGATCATTTTCACATCAGGTCTGCTAAAAGCCTATTCTGCCAGCAGTTTAAAAGAGACACTGTCAGCATTTAAAAAGAGCATTTAAAAGAGGCACTGCCAGGGCGTTTAGATCCTCCGTTTGCATTCCAGTAAGGGCAGGGATATGTTTTTATGAGACTAAACTTCTGTTTTTCTCCCCCAAAGAAAAAAAATACTACTGAGTTAGAGCAACATGATGCTCTGAGCCCATGCGTGAGGCCCAGCCTCTGCTGAGAGGGAAGGGAACTCTCTGCTTCCACACTCATGCCGAGTGAGATGCAAAATAGAAATGGGAGAGCAATCGGGAAGCACACACGTATCTCAACTTCTCACAGCACTTGGGTTAGTAACAAGCCCATTAAACACGGCATCTTTATCTTGATGGTGTTCCCTTATCAACTCAGCTTTTCTAGGATTCAACTTTCTGCGTTGCATGGAAAAAGCAAGGCCAAGCCTGCTGGCAGCATTTGTCACCTGAAATACACCTCACCCCAAAAGCCTTTTACTGTGTTAAACCCAGGCTCACCTCCTTCCAGGCTCACCTAGCAGGGGCTCTACAGGGAAAAAAATAAAATAAAAAATCCTTATCTCCTGTTACTGCTCCTTATCTTGTTTACCCCTTCTGAATATGACTCTGGACGTGGAGGCTTTCTTGCCCCATGCACACAGACAGGTTGATCCTGCAGCTCCGGCTAAAGCCACTCTCAGCAGTGTGAAGTGGGCAGGACGGTCCCCTGCCATCCTGCTGTGCCACACATCACACCCCCTGCACAGGGTGTAAGAGCAAGGAGCAGGAGGCAGGGAGAGGACCTCAGTATTTGTCACCGCTGCTCCAACCATGTGGCAGCCACATAGAGAAGGGTGTGAAATGGAGATCAGCAAAGGATCCGTCAGCAGCGCCGTGGCCCCGGGAGCCGTGTGGCTGCTCCAAGGCTTTGCGCACTGGTGAGGACGGATACATTAACCACCCACCATCCTCGTACTGCTTTGAGACTTATATTTTGAGTCACGGCGCAAAGGCAAAGTGTGAGCAACCAAGCAGTGGAAGAATGGCATGATTTGGTGACCTGGAGCACGCAGACCTCGAGGAGATTCCTGCTAGCTTTGGCGCACATAGTGCTGCCAAGTTACCAACACGGGAGCCTCCTGATGAAGGAAAAGTACCTGCAGGGCTTACAGCACCCACGGGTGCTCAGGGCAGTCCACCTCTCTCTTTGCCTTACCTTCTCGCTTCATCCCCATTGCAAGACACTTCTGATACCGGCAGTACTGGCACCGGTTCCGCTGGCGCTTGTCGATCAAGCAGTCCTTGTTGTCTCGGCACGTGTAGGTCAGGTCCTTCCGCACCGTGCGCTTGAAGAAGCCTTTGCAGCCCTCGCAGCTGTAGACCCCGTAATGTTTACCTGGAGAGGGTGCAACGGGTTAGAAGGACTCACGAAGTGTCCAGGCTCCCCACTTTGTTCTCCCTCCCTATCCAGACCTTCCACGCTTCCCAAGGCCTTTTGTAGCAGTGCTTGGCATGAGCAGAGGTTTCTTGGAGCAGTGAGCATGAGCTAAACAGCGGTGGCTTTGTCCTGATGTCCATAAAATTAGGAGAACCCTGTCTGGATTATTTACACTTGGATCTGGAAAAAGTCCTTGCCATTCCATAGCCATAGACAAAAGGATATGCCACCCAGCAGCGAAACAGGGGGCATCACGGAGCGTGTCCCTGCTCTCCCCATGACCTGCCTGAACTCACCCTGTCATAAATCAAGAGTCGGCTGGATTTCCATTACGCACCTTCCCTGCTCCTCCTTTTCCAGTCATGCGAGCCTGACGGGAGGCAGGAGGTGTCCTTAAGGACCTCAAAAACTAGATGACCAGAGCACTTATGGAGTGGAAAGCTTTTAAAATAGCATGAGAATAAAGGGAAATAGCACATCTTTATCTCCCAAGAGTGGAATGACTCAATGTGAAGCACATCTTTTTATCTGGTGCTATGTGACGAGACCAGCTATGGATCAAAGGACGGGGCAGGGAGAGGGACACTGAACTGGCTACACTGCTTAGGGCTCAGGATGCAGCCCTGCTGCTGGGCAGAGATCTTGGCCATTTGCTATACTGAGGACCAGGGCAAATTGGTTACTTCTCTTGTTAAATTCAGAGCGTGATGAAGAACTGAGAGGTCAAAGACTTGAGTTGGGCAAGTTTCACCCAGCTCTTGTCAAAAGCTGCCTGCAAGATCAGACAGGCTAGAGGATTCTTCCCTTTGAAGGGTCTTTTCTTCCCCCTTTCTGTGCTCATCCAGGGAGTTTGCACGCAAATATAGTCCAGAAAAAACAGGTCACCAGCCCTGACACTTCAGGCTAGTGTTTTTTTCCAGGCTTGGCAGTGAGTCTTACCTGAAGATCTGTCCCCGCAGATGGCACATATGTGCTTGGTGAAGGAGGCCATAGTTCCTGAGGGATGTGCTGGCACTTTGAGGACCCCATTGAGCCCCAAGGGTGGTTTAATGTCTTCTGAGCTGCTGACAGGGTTCATGGGTGAATTGAGCTATTGAGACAAGAGCAAAGAGAGCAGTGGTCACCAAGGAGCACACCCAGGGCATCACCCAACCCCCTGTTCAAGCTCAGTCAAGCTCAGCCATCATCACAAGATGCTGAGGTTGCCCCCAAGAACAGCATGGACAAGAGCCAAGCTACCTCCACAGCAGAGCCCACCTGTGTTCTTAGACATAGGAAGCCAAAAGAGAGAGGAAAGAATAAGTTCCAAGTGCTACAGCTCCCACTCCTTCCTCTGTGAGCATCCTGCTAATGCTGACANGGGTGAATTAAGCTATTGAGACAAGAGCACAGAGAGCAGTGGTCACCGAGGAGCAGAGTCACAGCACACCCAGGGCATCACCCAACCTCCTGTTCAAGCTCAGTCAAGCTCAGCCATCATCACAAGATGCTGAGGTTGCCCCCAAGAACAGCATGGACAAGAGCCAAGCTACCTCCACAGCAGAGCCCACCTGTGTTCTTAGACATAGGAAGCCAAAAGAGAGAGGAAAGAATAAGTTCCAAGTGCTACAGCTCCCACTCCTTCCTCTGTGAGCATCCTGCTAATGCTGACACGCCAGTTCCCAGTCCAATCCCACCAATCCCATCCTGGCTTGCAATCTTCTCTACTTAGCCTTGGCTCTACACCCTCATTGAGTCTAAACCCACGAGAATGACTTCTCATGGGGCCAAGTACGGCTTAAAAATCACGATGTCCATAACGCTGAGCCAAGATGAGCATTTGGGCACATCTAGAGATGAAAGGGCCAAAAGCTCATCCGCTGCTCTGGAGTGAACACAAGTGTGATGCTCTGCGATGCTGCCAGCGAACGGAGCTGGGTACCAGAGTGACACGACACATCCCTCCTATACAGCCCCAGCCTCAGGGGGAAGGAGAAGGGGTCACCCCATCCCTCGTACCCCACCAAGAGAGCTGACACCGCTGCCCAAAGAGACGGCCCACAAGGGACGTTCCCGGATGATTTAATAGGAAGGCAAATTCCTCCCATGCTGCCAGAATTCCGCCCACCTCCACCTAAGGGACAACCCCTGACTAAAGGCACTCAGGAGACTTCCCAGCTTCACGGCACCCGGGGATGCAGAGCAGAGAAGATGATTTGCAGTGATGATCCGTGGGAGAGCTGCTGGCTGGGAGAGAGAGCTCGCAGGGATGATGAAGACCAGGACACTGGTGCTTTAGCTCAACAATTTATATATATCCTTTTAGCATTATCTCTCCAAAGGAAAGCTTCACAGCAAATAAATAGATCCCAGATGCAACAGGGCCTGCCTCTCCAGAACTGCCTTGCGTGGGACACTTGCTTGCAATTTATGGCCTTCCAGCAGCCTCTCTACACGTCTCTCTTGCCCACCCTGTTGTGCATATGGTCCCCAACAGAATCAGTGAAGACAGCGGAGCAATTGCCATTAAAGAAGAACTCACACAGGCCCTGGTGCGCTCTGCTATTTGAGCAAACAGTTCCTGCGCCCGAGATTGTTTTCACATTGCCCCTGTGCAGCAACAGGCTATTCCTGAGTGCATGGAGAGAAACCGAGGCACGGGGAGCTGAAAGCCCTTGAGCAGAATCAGGCTCACAGCAGCCCGGGCTGAAGGGTCGGGCACGTCTAAGCGAGCTCTGCCTCCAGCAGCACCTATTCAACCCCAAATAACCTCACTGAGACACAGAGGAGAGGTGCAGGAGAGGATAAAAAACAACCCCAGCCTCCATGTCCCCGGTGACGCCCTTATCTCTGTGCCCTCCGTCCCCTCGTGCTCCGTGGGGACTTGCAGCAGTAAAACCCCCCGTGCAAAGTGTCCTCAGGCAGGGCCGGCCTCGGCGCCGTCACGATGCCCTCCCAAAGCCAGCAGCCACGAGCAGAGGGGACGGGAGACACTATCCTCGCCTGCCCTGTGACACTTCGCCAGGGACACTGCGGGGCTGCCCACACCGCAAGCAGTTTCCTAATGGGCCTTCCAAGCCCGCAGCCAAAGGAGCTTCTCCCTCCCTGCCAATCCCCGCTGCAGGTCGGAGCTGCAGGATTCCCGCTGCGGTTTGTTGCGCTCCTCTTCCCTAATAGAGACGCTCAGCAATTGGACTTGTCACAAATTAATTCAGGGAAGTCCCCGAGCGGGCGGTTTGTCAATTAGAGGAGCGCGGCGGTTCCTCTGGTTGCGACGGCTGCAGGCTGCAGCGGGGGGGATGCTTGGCAGGCAGATGACTAATAACTGCAGAGCAGAGCAAGGTGAATCCGCACGGAGAAACGCGACGGAGCGACGCTCCTACGGGCCCTACGGCAGCTGATGGAACCAAAGGACCTGCAGCCCCAGGGGACATCGCTGCTGGGGCCCAGCCAGAGCACGGCAGAGCATCTCCCTGTGGGATGTGCCACCACGGTGGAGGGACTCTGCTGGGACCAAGATGAGCCCCATGTGGCACCTTGGCTCTGTGCAAGCCCGGGAGCAGCAGGCAGAGCCAGAGCAGGGCCCGCGCATGACACACACTCACATCTGGTGGCACCAGTCGTGTCTGCAGAGGACACGAGCTGCTGGCCACGGATAAGGCCTCGGGGTGCTGCTTCCCCAGCACCAGCAGCCCCCTGTGCATCCACGGGACGCCCTTCGCATCCACGGGATGCCCCTTGCGGAGCTGAGTCAGCCCGTGCTGCGGGCCGGGCGCCTCCGTTCCTCTTCCCAAGGCGGTCTGAGCCCCCGCAGAGGCGCCACGTGTGCCCCGCGGTTCCCACAGCCGAGCACGGAGCCCAGCAGGCGCGGGGGGATCTGACCGGTGCTTCTGCTTTCGCTGCGGACGAGCCCTGGCGCCACCAGCGCGAGCGGAGCCGCCGCGGCTCCTCTCCTCCTCTTCCTCTTCCTCCTCTCCAGTTCACTGCTCTGGGGACCACACCGTGGCCTGTCGGTAGCTTCACTTCTCCTCCCTCCCAGGAAAACAGCCTCCACGGATCTCCCAGTTATCCTGAAGAGCAGCCTCGCGCACAGGCTGCTGCCAGGGATGCCTGGGGGCGGCTGTGACCGCGCAGCTGGAACCCACCGTGCACTGAAATGAGGAGGAGAAAGAAATACCCAGGATGGAAAGTCCTTCTTTCCGCCTGCCTTTCATCTCTCACTGAGAATCCATTATTTCCTCTGCAATAAAACTTTAGGAAAGAGCGTTTAAAGCCCAAGGAACAGCGGGTTCAACCTCCCATCCAGAGCACAACTGCGCTGCCCTATCTATGGGCGCTGCAATCCTGCTCGAGGCAAAGCTCAGCCAGCAGCACCGGTGCATCCCCAGCTCCAGTGCCTGCCGAGGGGAATGGGAGAGGGAAAGGACCAGAGCTGGGAGCTTGCAGCATCCTCAACCCCACCTGATCCCCCCGGAGCTCCAGAGGCTCCGGTGAGAGGGAAGAGAAGCAGCACCCGGGGAGCACAGGACTCGCACACCTCTGGCTGCCCGTGTGCTCCTGCTCCGCTGCGTCTGCAGAGGTAACGAGGCATGGCCTGATGGCAAGTGGCATCTGCCATCTGATGCAAAGCACCTTCCATCAGTGCTACCTCCGCGCCGCGACTCGGGCCCCTCGCTTCATTAAGCCGGGCGCGTTGCGGGCTGGTGCGCGGCGCGGGGCCGCATTCCTGCGCCGCATCCTCCTCCTCCTCCTCCCTCTGCCGCCAGGTAGGTGCTTCCAGCCACCGCCGGGCCAGCGACTTAATGTACCCAGACAGAGGACAGATGGTGCGAGCCATTAGACTGAAAACATCCCGTCTCCTCTAGGAAAAGCACTTAAGGACGAGTCCCTGAGCAAACGACAGGCGCCGGCACCGTGTCGTGAGGACAGGGCCATGCGGCGGCACCGGCGCCATCTGACCAGGCTCTCGCTTCCCCTTTTTTGCCCCATGGATGGGTTTTATTTCAGTTCCCCTGCCTGGCGCATCCCTAGCGTCTCACACTCAAAACCGGGGCTGCAGCTCCCGTTCCTGTTCCTCCTGCAGCTCGTGGCTCAGCCCCGCGTTGCTTCCCTGGTCGCCCTCCTCCCTCTCTCGCTGCTGATTTTGCTTGTGCTGCCGGCTCCCAGGCGCCTGTTTCACTTCTCCCTTGGCCACCCGCTGTCTCCTGTCCGCCCGGCACGTCCCGAGCGCCGGCTCCGCGCTGGGGACGGGGAACTGGGCGAGCCCGGACACAGGGATGCAGCTTCCCAGCGGGGTCACAGCCTGGGGGACACGATCCAGCAGCGGCTGCAGGGCCAGCAAAGCCACCCCGCAAGCCCCAGCGCGGGGCTAAAAGCAGCCCGAGCCCGGCAGCACGTCCCTCCCCAGCGCCCGGTGGGAAGACCTGTTATCTCTGGAAATAAATCAGGCCAATATTTAAAAATAAAGGTGCCGGCAGGTGTTTGACTCCCAGCAAGGCCTGGGAATAAATAAACCAGCAGTGAGTGGCAGGTGGTAGCCAATTCCTTAATCTGCCCTTTTACTAAACATATAACGTGCGAGCAGCCAGCAACAGGTGGCGGGGGCTAGCCAGCTCTCCCCGATCCTGCTATTTTTAAAAAGAGCTTATCTCGGGAGAGTTGGAGGGGTTTTTTTTACATAATCTTCAATCAGCAAACAGTAGAGCCTCCTCCCGCGAGGAGCAGCGAGCCCTGCACGGAGGGGATGCTCGGGAAGCGGCCCCGCTTCCAGCCAGCCCGAAACCTGTTTCCATTTAGGCCATGGGAAAGCCAGTTCTCAGCTGGCTCAGGGGTTGTTGCTGCTGGGATATTCAGTTCCCTGTTGGGTTTCTGCTTCTGCCCTCCCTTTGGCTTCTATGCACGTCCCCAAGCAGTCCCCAGCTGTTCCCAGTGCGGATCCTCCGGACAGGAGCTGGATGCAGATCCTGCAGTTCAGGCCCCTCTCGCTGCTGATCCCTGAGGAGCCGGGGCTGGATGTAGCAGGAAGGGAGCTGCAGAGCGGCGCT
>VWPW01022886.1:0-12508 GCA_013389825.1 Crypturellus undulatus
CAGCTACAAGTTTAAGGATATTATTTAGATCACAACATATAGTGTCCCTCAAAGTAAAGTATGGGGAAGACCCACTGGGAAGGCGCAATTCTTTTGCCACTAAGACCTACCAAGAAAGGATTTATGCCAATAACTCTCTCCAGATACTTCCATTAAGCCGAATAAGAAATTTTAAATTGTTATTCTTCAATGAAAACTCACTTGTCAAAGTGGACATCACTTAGAAAATGCTTCCATTTAAACAGACTTCATTTTCAAATCATAAATTTCATTTGCATCAGCTTTATATCACTAGAATCTCTCCAAAACAAAACACTTTTGTTCTCTTTATAAACAAAATTTTAATCTAAGCTTTAGCCACTTTGATATGATTTTTTTTGAAAAATATCACTGTGATATCAGACATCAAAGTATTTTGATTGACACAACTTTTCCAGAAATATGATGAGAGATGGCATACATTCTTTTGAATTTCAAATAGAGCATCTTTAAAAACTGGACAGCCTATCATACAAACTGAAAGTTCACACTAGTTTTATGAGTCAAAAACACTATCCTAGCAACTAAAATCAGGTAACCAAACAAGCCAACAAATACATATATACTAATCCATTTTTTCTCAAAAGTTCAAGAAATAATAGGCAAAATGAAACAAAAATTACCTGTTCTGTTGTATTAAAACATATAAATTCTTCCAACCCTGTTAACATCCTCCAATCAGCCAAGATATTCCCCAAGACCTGTTTTAGTAAAACACTTTGAAAGTAAATGACAATATTATATGCCTAAATCATTTATTAAAAAGAAAAATCCACAAGCACTGCATAGCTGTAAAATAAAGCAGGAAAATTCATATATTGCAAGGTAAGAAAGGGGCAAGTGGTTCTTCCACCTTGTTTACTTCACATTGTTACACAGCTACAATTTGCCAGTCCATTTTAACACATGAACCAGAGAAATATAGCTGCATTCCGAGCTCATCCATCTTCTCTGGCAACACTCCAAAGCTAACCAGAACAAAAGCTAACCAGAACAAGATTTTTTCTTCACAGAGATGTCCTTCATGATGTGTTTTTTCCAATGCCAATTTTATGGCCAAGTTAAAAATCTGTTTAAGGATTAAGCTAAAAAAAGAAGGTTGTTAAAACTAACATCAAAGAAGTGCAGAAGTCTAAATCTCAGTGTAAGAGCAGCTTGTTTTGTTTTCGTTAAACCTGTTTCCAACTTCAGGCATTGAATTATTCATGTGGCCTTTCCAGAAAGCATATTCAAATTACACCACATATACAAGCTAGCAAGAAGATAATGAAGTTGACAATTAAAAAAAAAAGGGGAAAAATATTTTTCAAAAAAGTGACTAGTAAAAACTCAGAGAGGATGAATGCTCAACTTATATATTCATTAATGACAACTATTACTTCATCCTTTCAGTAAGTCTCACTTTTGAATACTAAAATGTTGGTCATCAGTTAATTACTGAAATATCAAAAACTAACTGCACTATAATCACAATATGAGCCCACTCATGAAATTCTAAATTTCTGTGGGTTGCAGATGTCATTTTATTGATTAAATAAAAACCAAAGTGTATTGTTTAACCATATCTATAAATTAGTCTTAGGCCAGGGATGCAGTTCCAAGGCACAGCCTGATCTGCCAAGCTGACCAAGACACAGGCAGATGGAGAAGGCCAAAGAACTGCTCTATAAAGGTTACTTCAGTCCTCACTGGATCAGGTCAACACAACCCACACCAAATTCTTCCAGCCTGCCTTTATCCAGCCCACAGATGCTCTGTTCATCTTCTGTGGACTTCATCCTTCCAAAGCCTTCCACCCTGAATGATGACCAACTTCTACATGCTCCATTTCTCAACAAGCTAAAATTCACAGCTGTGGAAAAGAACACTCACTATCAACCTTAACTCCTTTGTGGATTTAATAGAAAGATTTTTACTACAAAATTCAGAAAGAACCATTGTCCTGGCTATGGCTCAGGCCAAGGTGAAACATGGCCCATATGCCACAGATGCATGAAGAGCATTCACAATTGATCATGCAAAAAGAGTGAATAAACTTATGACTAGATTATTCAAACTTTTTTTTTCTTTTCTTTAAGTAGTAGAATGTACATAATTCTATGCCAAGTGCTTTAATTTTAGAACTTATGTTTGAAAAAAAAAAAAAGTTTTTTTTAAATAAAAAAGTTTTCAATATTTTAAAACACTTTTAAACGTATTTCAGAAATAAATGAAATGAGATTAGCATCAATACATCTTTCATTTTTTTCAAAGTTAAATATCCTTAAAAAAAAATAAGTGTTATGTATTTCAGATGAAACAGTTATGAGAACAATATGATCACAGCCATCTGACTACCATAATTCACTGAAGAACGAAAATGTGAACATGTGCAGGGAAGGATGTAAAGCACAGTACTACTCTCTATATGGCAGTATTTGTAAGAGAAAACTGAAGACCTCTGCAATCTTTCCCAAGATTCAGGTGAAATACAAGTAACTTTTAGAGAAGCGGTTCAATTTTTCTAGTGCAAGACATTAACATTACTTCACAAGAGTCAGAGGCTCATTTTGGAGAAGATTCTTGGGTTTGCACAGCTTTGCTATTGTAGGAAGTATAGAATCAATTTGCTTTTCTTCCAAATTGGAAATTACTTTAGCACAAAGGAAACCCAGAGGCTACACATTTTTATGTATTTTTACCCCAGCAGTGCAGAAGTACTAACAATGAAACACGATATCCTTCCAGTTCTAGTGATACGTCATTTAAACTGAGACCAGAAGCAGCCGAAATGGATAAGGCCGCAACTGCTTTAAACTTGCATTGTCTGACATACCCATTCAAGTAGCAAACAGGAGTGGCTGCTTCTTAGTTTCTAGTCTTTCCTTCTCACATCAGATGCCCAGGTACCCATCTTGCATCAGATGTAATATTCTTTGCCAGCCATTCACCTAGGCTAACAGATCACTGAGCTCCTCTCCTATTTTCTAGTAGTCAAATATCCAACCTACTGTGGTAAAACCTATGACTGCAAGGAGAGCTGCTGAATAGCAGCAACTAGGAGTGTCCTGTTCCTGTGGCAGCCTGGGGAGAGGGGTCTGCTTGCCTCCCTATCAAAGAAATGCGTACTCTTCACATTGGACTCAAGACACGATGCAGGGACACACCTCGATTCCTTATCCTTTTTGCTCTTCAACAGCTGCTACAGGAGATCATAAATTAGAGCCTGCAGAACCACAAGTGGCCTTTCCAGGCCACATGCCTCATTAATGTGTGCACACTTTGGCACTCCTGACAATATCTAGAGACGCAAAATTATACTAATAGCACTAGCTTGCTATCTCATCTTGATCAATATTAATCAACATGTGTGCTTTCCAGGTTCACATTACAAAGGACTTGTGCTTCATGCACCGCTAGTTGTTCCTGATATTTACTCACAAAAAATAAATAAATAAATCTTTTAAATCTTCAAGGACATTGGCTGCCTTTTAGGAATTTGTAATCCTGAAAGATTTTAAGGTAGGTTTTGAAACATGATGCTGTCCTTTTTAGTGAAGAAAGTAACTGTGGTATAATCCAATCATATATGGGCCTTTTTCAGAAGTCATCACAAAAAATATTTCAAGCTGTCTGAAACTAATTATTTGGAACCTTAATTAATACGGCACTGTTATGCAAACTACATGAGTGTTGAATTCATTCAACTATGTTCAGAATTCAGAAAATTATTCCAAAGAAATCCCAGCGAGTTTTCTCTCCTACCACTACATCTTGGCCATTAACACTGTGGGCTACAATGCAACCCAAAGGGGGAAAAACAAGCAAATAAATAATAATAAAAAAAAACCCAATATCAAACATCTTAACTTATGAAAATCATAGAATACTTAATAATGATTATGACAAAATTCAAATTAACCACAAGACCAATACTACGTTACAATGACATAAACATTAAAGTTACTATTGATCTTAATGGAGTAATTCTAATCTATAAAAAGATTTAAGGAAAACAAAAGCACTTCTTAAATAATCTTGTGTGTGCCAGTTTATAATCACTGAGGCCAGTGATTAAATATTTTATGGTATTTGAAAAGCCTAATACTTAGGGACTGATCTATTTAAACCCAAACTGAGAATTTTAACTTGCATAGCAAAGTGTGTTGATGTACACGTCATACTTGTGTTGAAGGCAATTCATATGCACAACTATCACCTTAAAATGTTACCTGACACACAACTCTACCAATGAGCCTGTCTCCAACTTGATTTACAGACTCCATTAGTTGTATTAATGCACAGGATAACAGAATTGTTTCTAAGAAAGTCAATGCCATTTTACTAACAAAAGTTCTAATTTCTGTACAGCAAATTGAACACATTTGATGACAGACACTATTACTGTAAGGTCACTTTTGAAACTAACGTACATTTATTTTCTAAATTCTTTGGTTTTCATTAGTAAGAAATAAAATAGTAAAAAAATTCAATTTCTTAAGCTTCATGATAAAAAAAAAAAAAAGAGAACTTTTTTGTATTTCCTTAAAAGTTATCTGCAGACATCTGTAAAAAGTTATTGAAAGTCAGCTAGAAAACATCAAAAATAGCAGATTTTATAATGAAATATTTCATCCATTTACTATCCTTCCTGAAACATTTGTTCAATTTTATATCCGTGTCAGTGATTGGACATAGGCAGGAAACCTCCACCGATTCTCAGCCACGCTTGGGCAAGCATTTAGCCCAAACTGTGAGTTCCCATGCACCAGCTGACTTGCAGTGATTGTGCATCTGCACTTAGCCCAGGAAAAATGCAAACTAATTCAACCTTCCTTAGCCAGCAATGAAACAGGATTAAATTAAATCGAGTTATGCACAATTGCTACAGGCTATATATACACAATTGAACATTCACTGTAGTTGAGCATGCAATAACTTCAAATTACCAGGACATAACAAGTTATGTGGAATCCTCAGAAGTCCATTTACAGAGCTTTTTATAGGACTTCACTGGCCAATTATTTCTCAAAATGTGGTTAACAATTTGCTTAATCCCATGACATCATATATCTAGTTTGAGCCTAGAAAAAATATTTTTGTCAGGAATAAACACAAATATTTACAGGGGAAAAATAAAAAAAGAGGACTCTTATTTTGAAGTAAACTAATTCAATACAATTATTTAAGATGACACTAAATTAAATAAGTTGCTTTCATTATTCTTCCTCAAAGGTGCAGGCTAAGATTACAGCATGATAGGAAAACTGAGAATGTTTACCTTGCACTAGTACATGCTTCTTCATGTAATGATATTTAGAGAATTACAGACAAAATTTTTAAACCAAACTGATTTTTTATTCCAATTCTTCAAATATTTTAACATTTTACATGTTAAAAATAAGTGATCTATTTCAGAAAATAACATGACTAAACTTTAAATCATTCAAGAATCAGAGTAAATTACTCCAGTGAGTAAATAGTCAGGGTCATAACTCTAAAACTATCTTTTTTAATAGCTACCCTATTCACTACTACAGAGTGTTCCTACAATTCTCCATCTAAGCAACTAGACACCTAAATTATCAGCAGTACAGCTCACCTAGAGCTTTGCTTCACTGCATGCCAGAACTGCCACTATATGAGCAGAATTAAGCAGCCCGACATCCGTTTTACACCTACACCTGAGCAATATCCTCAAAGCAGGAAAGTCTAGCCGCACGCTCCAGCCGGACTTTGAACAAGTTGAACGCACCGAGACAAACACTTTGCTCTGCGCACGAGCCATAGCCTCTCAGCAGGAGAGAGGAAGAAGATTTGCTCATAATACCAGAAACTCAGAATCTAAATCCTCCTCAGTAGCAAGAGTTTCAAATAGGCAATTTTCACTACCCATTAGCACGGAGCCTTCAACCAGCTCTAAGATTTTATGGAGTAGGAGCATTCCCTTCCCCTCTTATTGGAGGAGTACTGCATCTGAGTGCAAAGAAAATTAATCACAACATGAGAGAGAGAACATGATTATCAAATAAATTGATTTAAACTCTGTTTTAGGAGGTAAAAATCTCTTCTGTGTTTCCTATTGACTAACCTAGATAGACCCGCAGCTCACTCAGCACCACAACTTCAGAATTCCACTCTTCAGGCTCATACATCCCAAACCTGGGCTCAACACTCAGGGCCTAAGCGGTTCAACAGTAATAGTACAGCAGTGAAGGCCCCTTTTGATCTCTCCAGTTCTTTTTTATAATGCAGAAATCAAGATTGCAATTTTACTTACTACTTTATGGCAGCTCACTTACAAGGTAATACTTAAAAAGGCATTATATAAAATGCATTTCCACATGTTAAAATTCACATTATTAAAAAATGCTGTTAAAAAAACACAAACGAAGAACAATCAACACAAAGTCAACAACTTCCAAAAACTCAAACATGACTTTTTTTACATATAAACTCAAAAGCTTTCTAAATTTCTACCATGAAAGCTTACAATCCCAACTGAACGAAGGTATTTACTAAGTCAATCACAAGTTAATAAATGCCCCTTATGCTCAAGTATTCTAACACACTCTTTGATGACATAGTCATGAACAGTTCCCTCCCACTCCTGGGCCCAATTTTCCAGGATGGATCTGTTCTGGAAATAAATTGGAGGCTATTCATAAGGCTGCAAGGTCTGCTGTGTGCATAACTCTCCAAGCAGAAATGAAAAAGAAGCATGAAGTGAAAGAGTCTGAACACTGAATAGTATGAAACAAAAACATCACTCTCAGGAATCTGATATTCCTATTACAAATGGTAAGTATTTCTGTGATTTCTGTGTTCACTGTTTTTTACATGTTCCCAAGCGCTATGCACTGATTAGTCATATTTTTAACCTAAATTAATAAAACATTTTCTAATATTATCACACATGTTATGATACCATATATATATATATATATATATATATGTATGTATAAAGTCAGATCTCACAGTTGCTCAGGTTGGACTTCCAAGTTTAGAAAAAAGATAACAAAAGATAACTTTCGTGTCTCAGTTCCCAACCGGCATGATTACACACTCTCCTTAAAAAATGTAGTGGAAAATTGTACTTGTGAAGCACTCCAATGTTACAATGCATGCCACAGAAAACAAAACCAAACCAAATCAAAACAAAAAGAGAGAGAGAAAATTAAGAATATTCCCTCTGCAGTAGAATTTAATAATATGAAGTGATTAAGGAAAAGAACTAGATATTGAACACCAAAGAGAAATCAAAATATTGAACCATAAAAGACAACATGGGAAGCAGTCTCAAGAGTCTATCCCCTTCCTCAGGGCATAATTTCATAAATTTCACTCCATACAGTCAGTGAAACAGAGACACTGCTGCTTTAAAAATAAATAAAACAATAAAAATAAATAAAAGTGATGACAGACTTAGACTACCACTACACCAGAGATGCCAAATACAGTCTACACAGATAATCTGAATTATGAAATTCCCTACTCTTTGCTCTTATTAGAATTACTCCACAGTTTTGAGGGGGTTTTTTTAGTATATAATTTCCTCATTTTAAAAAAGTCAAAAAAAATAAAACAATCCAACAAACAAATAAATAAAACCTGCATGTGAAATAATGTTTCTTTTGCCCAGCTTATCCCTGCTTTATCCTCTTAGCTTCTCAGGCAAGTTATTTCTCTTCCCCACTCTGTCCTCTCAACACATACTGCCCACTCATTCCCACTCCTAAACCACCTCCCCTTGACTAAGTATCTCAGTCTCACTCTTCTACAGCTTTTCCTTCATCTTCTCTTGTTCCCCCCAAACCAGCTCCTTTATCCAGTCTTGCCAGCTTAGCAGTCATTTCCTTAGAAGTTCCCAAGCTCCTACTCCAGATCTAGCCCTTCAAGCTCCCACTCCCTCAACACCTATATAAATTTGGTCCCAAACCTCTCTTCCACACGTTCCCACTTCCAAACACACCCGCAAATTCCACTCATCTTCTCCAGTCAGATGAACCAGCGAAACAGCATGGACTAGAGACCAGAAAAACAAGAATCTGGGCTGCATCTCATTCCTTACCACTGCAGTGCAAGAGAAATCCTGTTTAGTATTCAAAAAGTGCTATACTTTAAAGTCTGAAGTCAGTTAATTTCAAAAGTACTAATAGTCTGTCCAAAAATTGTGCAGGTTTTCAAAGAGCAACAAAATGCACATCCCTGACACAAAAGTACTTCACCATCCAGTTTCACATTCCTGGTCTGAAGAATGTGGAGGTTAGAATTACTTGGAGAAGACCAAAAACTATTTTTAAACATTTTTCTCCAGCCTGACCCTTAGGAACCAGTGAAAAATTTTGGCTTTAAGCTTTATTAAAAGAGACAGTCAGCAAAGGGCAGTCACTCAGCATGGAAAACTTCCACCCAAATGACTGAAGTTTAACAAGTCACAGACATGTAAAAGCAGTGACTTTGAACAGGAAATGCAAGGAAACAGCAAAGTCACTAACAGTCCCACCTATACAAAGTAATCAGAGACCAACATAAGTTCTTGAAGTCAACTAGCAACTGTGTTAAGCAATGTTTCAATTACTCCTAACTAGAAAATTGTAATAGCAGACACTGAAGTTTTCTATGTTACAGGTTCTGCCTCAACATGAGTTTTAAAAATAACCGCCAGAAATAACCAGTCATTACTGAGCATGGTATTTGCTCAATACATTATATTACATAATTATTTGATCAAAATAGAAAAAAAGAAAAAACAACAACAAAATGCAAACTTAGCCAGGCCAGCCTGTAGTGAAAAGCAATCATATCTACCTACTTTCAGCCAGGAGTTTAACCAATGTCTTAAAAAAAAAAAAAAAATTTTGTAAAACTCCACATACTGTTCTTCATAAGTTCTCACCACAGTTCTGCTAGTCTTATCAAAATTTTCCCAACGTTCCGCAAAAAATATATTCCACCTTATTTTTCCACAGCTGCTAAGGTAGTTGCAATATATAGCACCAGAGCTCATTATTTTTTGAATCACTGATATCCAGAAAGTATATTAAAAGAAAAAGAGAAAATAACAGTTCTGAGTGGAAAACATGCAAGACAGTGGGACACTCTCTATTAAAACTTAAGACGTTAAAACAGAATTACAGAAACAAAAACATTCATAACCTCATCCTTTGTGGGTATCTGGTCAACGAAGAACAAGAACAGTTTAGGGTCAGTGCTAGACTAAGTCAAATAGGAGATATTGTTCAAACACAAGTGGGGTCACAGTTTCAAAGAATCCTACGCTGCCATAGACCCATGTTTATATTTAAAGGAGCCCAATAAAACTACCTTAAAAAATAAATAAAACTATAAAACCAAGCATTAAAGTATTAAGAAATGTCAGAATTAGAGATGCTTACACCTGTAATTCAGTCCTTTGTGCATTATAATAGCCTTTCATTAAATGATATTAAATGGTCATTTATTTTTTTTTTTTTTTTTTTAATTATCCCCAGGATCCCTGCTTTATACGTGGCACATGACAGATGGTGGTCATGAAATGAATCAAGGCTACACAGTAAAAGGAGCTGCTGTCCATGAGATGTTATACTTTTCTTACTGAAGAACTTGAATAACATGCAGTTAATAAAAGCAACTGATAAAAAAACAACACCCAACGATTAGAACATACAAAACAACATGGGGGAGAACAGCTCAAGAACATCTCTGCCTGATACAGATTAGGAATTTGTACCGGGACTTCCTACATCCCAGAGGCAACGTCTTGGCTAGAAATGCACTCACTTCACCTAAGAACAGTCATCTTTTCCTACCAGAGCTACACAATTCAGTATAAATTTTAAATGGACCACAGACCAACATTGCAAACAAATGGCCTGACCAGGAGGCTGCACAGGATTGCATTTTACCAGTTTAGATGAACTGTAACAATTTCAGTTTAAGGAGGCAGAAATTTACCCAGAGTAGCCAAAAATCAGTGCTTAGGACATTCTCCAGGGGTAATGGCTCCTGTTGGAGAGTAGCATTTTAAATCCAAGTCTCCAGTATTGCACGCAAGCCATTTAATTACTTGCTGGCTTGGGGTTATTATCTAATTGCTGTCTCTTCATGATCTTTCTGATAAATCTTTAAAAGATTTTGAGTTCTTCACAGTACGGACAGAATTCTTTTTAGTTTTTCAGGACGGGAAATCTATTTTTGGCCAGCTCTTGGCATGTTGAGGATAGTAGAAAATGAAAAGATATTTAATGCCATCGATGAAATTTCTCTATATTTCTTAGGTACTCAGCAAGAGGAAAACAATGAGCCTGGTATGTTGAAGTACAGGACAATCACAAATAAAGTAAAAGAAAATAATGTTATAAATTTAGCATATGCTCTAAAATAGCCCTAAAAAATCTCAAGAATAAAGTTAGTATCTTGACTCAGTTTCAGCTTTCCATTTGTAAAAAGGAATTAACAATTCACAGATGCACTAGAGAAAAGAAAAGAAAAAAAAAAAAAAAAAAAAAAAAAAANAATGTTCTCTAATGCTTGCAAAGCACTCAATTATAATTCCTATAAATTAATAGGCAAAAGAAATTTCAGTATTCATTCAAAATACTGGATGGTTTACAGCATGTAGTAAGACAGTAGCCTGCAACACTGAGTGACAAAGAAAAACAAGTATATAAATGAGGTTATAACAGTATTACTAGTCAGCTGGCATTTCCCATGCACTGCATGAAGCATTGAATTGGGACCACGAGGATAAAAGGGGACTATGATAATGTAGTCAAACACCCAGCAAATACAGAAGGGGGATGGATTATGTTCATTTCTGCAATCTTTGGCTGCTCTTTCCTTATCTGAATCCCTGACTTTGTAAGCTGGTGCTTTTTAACACTGTTCCACTGAAATAAATTACATGTCTACACATACACACTGCTTCAAAAACTCAAAGTGCTTCATAGCAAACCTTAGCAATGTTTTGGGGAGGGAAAAAAAAAACAAGCAAGCAAACAAAAAAACCCCCAAAACTTGGAACTGTTGGANGTTACAAAAAAACCCCCAAAACTTGGAACTGTTGGAACTGACACAAATAGTAACAGCACTGAAAATAAATTCTTCTAGATTCTTTCCTAGACTTACACAGGAAAAATATCCTCTAATATTTATGCTTATCTTTCTTCAAGTTATTTGCATAAACTAAGCATTCACCTACAAGTAGAGGATCAAAAACTGCATCTTATTTACTTGTAACACCTTTTAGTTTCCACATAGAGCTGGGCCAAGATCCTGTCCTCGCTCCCTTTTGCTAGAGGGATTTTCCACAGTGAGCAGTGGGGACAGGAAGTGCAACACAAATCGCAGGTCCTGCGCAATCTCCTCACTCCTGGTGCAACAGATTTCAATATAAAGCCCTTTTCCACAACATACATTGTGGGCCAGGATCATCTACTAAGAAGCAGATGCTTGTAACACTAAATTGAATAATAACACAGAAGTATTAATATTATTTTTAGAATACAAGCGCTTAATAAATGTAATTTCAAGAGGATTTCCTTCTTTGGATTATTAAAAAGCATCATTATCACACAGGATTATTACCAATAATATACAGGTATCACCAATTTCAAGCTCTCTCCTGTAGGTAGCTCCGTGCAACTGAGTGCTCATCGTTAATGATCATTCAAAATCAGACACTAACCTGAGCTATACTCTTTCTAATAAAGGCACAGGAAAAGCAAGAGGGAAAATAAGTAGCATAATATTAAAATAGTCAATTCTTTCAGATGTTAAATATTTCTAATAACGTATTTTGTGAACAAAAACAGGTATTCTAACACTGAATGATCTATCTCACACCATTTGGACACCAAACTGAAGTTATCACCACTCATATTTTTCAAATTAAGTATGCATGTAATTGCTATCAAAATGTCTACACATTGATACATATTAAATACTCCTCCAAGATAATTTCTAGAAAGCAAACTTAGCTGTAGTGCTGAATTGGAAGACTTATTTTTTCTTAGTACCAGATACTCAGACTCTGAAGTAAAATTTCTTCTTCTAGTTACTAACAATTGTGCACTAACTTTACTTTTCTTGTGTACTATATACAAAGTGAATGCTAAGATAAATTTAATATCATAACTTAGTAACTTTGTAACATAATAGGCACAAGAAGGTACCACATTTCTGCCTGAACTCAAATCAATTCACATTTTCCCAATTTTACACCTAGCATACTTCAAAATATGCCTTATATTATAGTGGAACACTTACATGACCCATTTAGGGTCAAAGCTGCACAACTTTATATACATACATACATATATATATACATACATACATACAGAGAGAGAGAGAGAGAGAGAGATCGATCTGGCCCAAAGAAAGTGCTATCTAGTGCTTTGATTCTGCAGCAAGTCATACGAACATTGTGTCCAAGAGTCCCAAACACATAATTAGGTTGCACAGGGAGGGGTACATGTGCCCTTATGTA
>VWPW01022902.1:3599-16251 GCA_013389825.1 Crypturellus undulatus
ATACAATCATAACACAGAAATTCAGGGAGTGAAATGAAAAAGGAATGGGCCATTATTGGAGAAATTCAGACTGGTATTTTCTCCTTTCCATTAAAAAAAAAAAAACAACAAAAAATAAAATTAAGAAAAGTTAGTAGTACTAATATAACCCTCCTGCTGCTGCTGTCTTGCTCAGTGACATCGGGGCATGCTGGCACGCACACACACACACACAGGCAGCTCTCAGACACTCGGACTCAGAAAAGCGAGTTTAGAACTGAAGTGAGTCTCCGGAGGAGACTGAGGACGGGTCCCAGGGCTAGAAGGTTTTTCGGTGGATGGCACGAGCTCCATCTTCCTCATACTCCTTCTTCGAAACCCACATTTTCTTAAAGGTGTCCAGGGAGGCCAGAATAGAGCCACTACGGAGAAACAGGAATATGTTAGAATTTAAAGGAAAATTCTGGGCCTACACTTGCTGCACCTCTGCAGCGATGCGCTGTGTCTATAGCACAGTGCTGCCAGGCTTCAGTGAAGCATCTGGGCTGCTGGATTCTTACAGCAGAACAACTTCTGGCCTTCTGGATCTGAGCTTAGCTCCTCCAGTCAGCAGTACACATAGCAGGGGAAGTATGCCTAAAGCCTCTGCCCTAATGAATTTACCACCTATGAGGCTGTTCTACCTCAGGTTGGATATTCAGACTAGTCACAAAACAAGGAAAATTAACAGGTCCAGCAGGAACCTGAAGGGTGCAAGAGGTGAAGGGGTTCATGGTACAGATAGAGACAGACTCATGAACCAAGCTGCACAGAGCAACGTTGTGCCTGGGTCGCAAACCCTCCTGCAAGCAGCAGACCCCAGAAGGGACAACACTGTGAGAGCCAACAGGTTACAGCTCCCCAGCTGTCATCCCACTGCAAGACATGTCACTGCGTAGTACGTACCCAATCCACGTGGAATATAATCTCTCCTGAGGAGCTGATATCTGGGGGAAGGAGAGATTTGGTTATTATTTTCCCAAGATCTAGTAGGCTCCTCCTAAGAGGCCTGAAAGCCAACACCCCGCCTAACAGCCAACAAAATGGGCACAAGCTGTTCCACCAGCAGATGCCAGTGGGGCACCTCCAGAACAAGTTTTTTTGGCCCAGGGTTCTGGCTTCTGTGACAGCAGGACCACGGCAGCAGATACTATTGGGCTGTCCACGAAAACCATGAGTGGTTTGAAGCATGGAGCAGCTGCGTTCTTACTTCTTTCATGAGTGCCAGGGCCATAAAACTACACGCAAAACTCTCTGAAAAGCAGCCCAGAAAATGCTCTTACCCTTATTTTGACATCCTTGGGGGCTAGTTTCTTCACTTCGCTCAAGAGCCTGTCACCAAAACCTACATAAGACAGAAAATGCTCAGTCTGAGTCCCTCGGCTAAATTCAAGTTACATCTACCAACAATGTGACAACGTCTCATTCAGTCCTATTCAACTGTCCCTCTCCAAGTCTTACACACAGTCTAGTCTGAGGAGACTCGAAACACAGCCACAGACAAGAGGGACAACATGACTTTGACTCATCTCACTCCGTCCCCTGAACACTGGCACAACAGGCTCTATCTCTCAGCAGCATTCGGAGATGAGCAAACAAAATTTTTATAGCTAGGATCGTGGGTGTGCCAGTTCCTTCTTCCTTCCCTCCACATTCCTCCCGCACACTAGCCTATGGATCAAGTGGGGAGACCAGTATGTATATGAACATATCCACCTGTGGAGATATCCATTCCTGGTGGCAAATAGACATTTGGAGTTTGATTTCTTACCACAGAGAACTCTGGTCCTAAGAATTTTCCCTTTTTCCCCCCATACTCCTCAGGTCTCCCCCATGAGAAAGATGAGTCCCACGCTACTGAAAGAGGAGCAGGAACCTTTGAAAAGTGTAGAGCCTCCAGAGAGCACAATGTTGGAGAACAGTGTTCGCCTCAGGTCCATGTCTGATTTCTGAATGGCAAAAACCAGCACCTCGTGGAGTCCTTCACATTCCTCCCCAATCAGGTCTGGTCGGAAGAGGAGCTCCGGGGCTCGGAAACGGGCAGGACCGATCTGCAAGAAAAGTGGAATTACCAGAGTGGGAGAGATAGAAGCATGGTTCAGTTCACTGTCTCTAGCATCAAGCTTGGGCCTGCCTTTCTTAACTGAAACTTAAATGTAACAAGATTTCTCAGACATCCATACTGTATCATTAGTTCCCAGGTCATTAGCTGACTGCCCAAATAACTAAGGCACTGTTTCCATTTTGCAGCTGAAACAGAGGAAGAAACTTGCTCAGCTCCATCGGGCAGGTCAACGCACTAGAAGGGAGCAGATCCACAGCTTGTGCTGGAGGTAATGCCTGTATATCTTTTCCTTCAATCCAACCCTTATAGAATATTCCTATTCCTCTCTTCAAAGCGACTTTCCATACCTCTAGACAAAATAAGACACATACAAAACTGCTGCTGAATTTGCAGTGAGCTGATACAACCCACAGTCTGTAGCCCATCTGTGTGAAGAGCTGCTAGATCAGAGCCTGAATTCTTACAGCTCTGGGTCCTTACAGTCTCCTCACTCAGGAACAAGCAGTAGTAGTAAATTTTCTAAAGATATTGGCATCCCCCTAGAAATTCTAGTGCCCTGGTCAGCGGTTTGGGATGAGTTCTGGCCTTTTAAAATACTCGTCTCCCCGAGTACCCTACTGCATTTCCCACCACTAGGCAGAGGGCTATGCTGGAACATCCAGGCTTGCCATTAGGAATGCCCCAACACGCAACCTTACAAACCTCAATGGTGCTGCCATCGGGCAGGTAATACTGAGCCTTCTCGGTCTCCAGAGTCTCATCCTTCTGGGGGTTTATTGACAGGTAACAGGCACGCTAGGGAGTAAAGAGGAAAAGGGAGATGACAAAGGCACATCCAAACACTTCCTCACGACAAAAAGTTCTTTAAAAGACAAGGCCGAGTGTCTCCTCAATAGGGAGACTAATTTCAACACCTTTTTTTGCTGGAAAGAAACCCTCTATTTTGGGTTCACATTAGGAAAAACACCTTCCCACCATGCTAGAGCCCAATGTGAGGACTAGAGACACCAGGCTGTTCACACCCACCCCTCACAGTTGCTCCCCTCATCTCCAGCTTTCCCTTACTAATTAAGAGGTTAGTTCCCTCTAGCACAGATGGGGTCTCTCCTGTGAACACTTCTAATCTGTTCTAGCACAGAGTAAAACAATCACTTAAAACACCTTTGATGGCATTAACCACATATTGATGTGCTTTTAGGTGCAATGGATTAACAGCATGAACAAAATGTATTGCTGCATTTCAAAGAAGGATAATTAATAGGCAACAGCTAAAATCTCCTAATGTAATCTAAGCTGATCACTTCCCACTGTCCAGCTACATTTTAAGTTAGCAAGAAACAAAATATGTTTTGACTTTCCACATTCCTTCATCATCCAGTATCGTTTCTTCAAAAGTAAGTTCTGCTATTCTAAATTGCTATCATTTGTGGATAAAAAAATACTTGCATCAAAGTAGGTATTAAGAGTTTCCCTTTGTATAGTAATTTCTACTTTAGACTTTTTAATATCACCCAATTTTCTTTCCTGTTTTTTTTCTGCTAAAAAAAAAAAAAAAAAAAAAANGACCCGGTAGATCACAGCTGACTTTCAGGACTCAGAAATGCCAGTGATCAGGGTCTTCGATTTGTGCTTGCTAGAGTGCGTTCAGACCACTTCTATAAACTTTCCAGAAGCAAGATGACTGCGAGCACCAAAAGTGAGGTTCCTCCCCTCAGATTTACAACCAAGGCCCAAGTGGGCACCAGCTCTAGGTTCTGATATCCTAGCTGTGTACAGCACCTTCCCCAGATAAAATTAATGTTAAAACAAAGCAAAAGGTGCAGGTTGGAAAGGGAACATCAAGTTGTTGCTCTCCTCCCCAGCACGCTCACTGGTGAGCAGAGGCAGGTTGCAAGACAGGACCTGGCTCCCTGTCCCTTGCTCTTTCTTGCCCAACTGCAAAGCTCACTCAAAAGATCACACTTGAGCAGGATGTTGTGCTCAGCGATCGGCACAGGCTCTTTTAGAAGTTTCATCCCCTAAGATATGAAGGGAGCTCTGGCTATTCGCAGGCGTTTTTCCACAGAGCACAAGCCTCTTGTTTGTCCTACGCAGCCTTTTACACTGCAGATCCTGCTTTGTACAAAACAGGCTTCTTCTGAAGCCAAGAGCTCCCCAGCCTCTTTGCACTAGATCTTCTGGCCCACAGATGTTGCAATACCTGCACATATCAATTTTCCTCTCTCTCAGCAACCAGGACGTGCAGAACAGGCAGAAACCTCCAACCCCATGAGCTGTAGGGCTCCAGGCCACAGGCAGAAACCATTCCACTGTACCACAATGTGAAGGAGAGGCACTGCTCCCTCAGCATAGCCACACCAAACTACAGCCTTGCAGAACAAGTGTTTCCATTAGGGTCCTTGGCTGGCAGGCCACAGGCTGAAGAACAGCCTGCCAATGCTCTCATTCTGCTGACTCAGGCCAGAGTTATCCGCAGCAGTTTCAGCATGTGACGGGGCCGAGAGCAGGGCAGCAACTGCCAGGCCTCAGCACGCAGCAATCACAGCCCGGACTCATCTGAAAAACAATTCCATGTACCAGGGGCGCAGACACATCAACAGCACCCAGGCACAGCAGGTCTTGCCAAAACCAGGAAGCAACCTGCCTGCCCAAGGACTGCGATGCAGCAAAGCCATCACAAGCGGTTGTCATCTTGGGGCTACCGTTCATTGTCCCACCTGAATAAGGTACAGAAAGAGGCAGGTAAATCACCTCCTTGATGGTCTTGACGATCTCGAATTCGGAGGAGGTGTGGAAGTCATAGCCTTCTTTCCGGAGATAGAGGCGCAGGAAGCGGGAGACATCGCGGCCAGCGATGTCAATGCGCATGATGGAGTGGGGCATGGCAAAGCCTTCGTAGATGGGGACGGCGTGGGTGACGCCATCCCCGGAGTCCAGCACCACTCCTGTAGTCCTCCCAGTAGCATAACTGGCAAAGAGGAAAACCACCCAGTGAGGATAAATAGTTCAAAATGAGCCCCAACAATGTGACATGCCGAGGTGCACCTCAGAAAGCAGAGAATTCACTAAAGAGGGGGTAAAAAAAACACTAGTTCTCATCATAATTCAGCCAATTCTTGTAAATTCTTTATTACAGAACTTATAATTTAAGCTCCGTTCTTGCTTGGAAAGTAAATGGGCTAGTGCAGATTTTCATAGGAATTTTGTTTCAGGAGAAAATAGATTTCAAAGCAACATTTCACACAGACAAGTGAAAGAGGAAAAGCACTTACAGGCTGAGCACAGCTTGCATGGAGATGAAGAGCGCTGGCACGTTGAAGGTCTCAAAAAACACCTCAGCAGCACGTTCTCTGTTCTTGCGTGGGTTTAGGGGTGCTTCTGTCAGCAGCACAGGATGCTGTTAAAAAAGAAAGGAGCTGTGCTGCAAAACAACCAGGAGGTACCTAGGTCTGTTCCTGAAAAATTTCTGCTTATTCATTCACTTCAGGAGCTACTGGTGCAAGATGACAGACAGAGGGAATAATTTCAGCTAGTCAGCTGCATTAGACTGTGAATCTCTGACAAACTAGAGAACAAGGGCTCTAGTTCAACTAGATTTCTTAGATTAGATTTTCTAAGAAATCTAATCTGTAACAATCCTGTTCCCAAAATATGGACAAGATGACTCTCAGTATCAAGAGCCCGGCCAGACATCCTCAAAAAGTAACAACTCTAGAGAATGAGTGATGGCATATGCTCCTTGCAAGAGTAGCGAGAAATATTCCTTTTCTACTGTAGGTCACCCATCATTCTCACTTATTTAATCACCTCTTGGCTATTTTATTTATTTCTCTCCAAACTACATGACCATGGTTTTCTCTTTCCTCACTTTCAAGGACATCACCATTGAGCAGATACCTGACACACAGACAGAAGAGGAAAGGTGCTTCACTTAGAGTGGAATCATCAAAAAGAGTGCAAATAATATATCTTGAAAGTTATTTTTTTAGCTGGACCAGATTGTTAGACCTGGGGAGGAACACTGCCTAGACACTTGTTGTACAGCATCTTCTGGAAGGTGAAAAAGCATAATTTCACAACAGATACACTTAGAAATTCTGCAGAACTGCACAGGAAATGTCACAAGTCTTTCCTGGAGTTCCAAGACTCCTAGGGTTACACGCACAGATGAACAGCCCGTGGCTGTTACCTAATGAGACATCTCACCTCCTCTGAGAACGTCTGAAGCTGGTCTTTCGAATAGACATACTGCCAAATGCGCTCCATGTCATTCCAGTCCTTCACTATACCATGTTCCATGGGGTATCGGATTGAGAGGAGACCTCTGTGCTCCTGACCAAACAGAGATATCAACACAGCATTGTCGTCAGAGACACCCAAGCAATCTCATTTCTTAATATTACAACTATATTTTACTTTCTGGCAGACTCGCACATTTTCAATTCCACGATATGCCTGTAGTGCACAGGACAAAGTCTGAACTTTTAATCACAAACCTTTCCCAGAGAAGTATTTGCAGAGGTTAAACAAGGCCTTTTTATACTGAGTAGGAAGGTCTGGTGTTTGTAGAGCACATTCCACCCCAACAGTTTTCAAGCATTACACAGACACCCATCAAATGGTATCTTTGTTCTACCAGCTTAGCTGTAACAGTGTTGTTGGCAAATGTAGTTCAGAGGATTCATGGGAAATGTGGGATACACAATCGGGCTGAGAAGAACAGGACTGTGGAAAGCAGCTTCTCACCCAGATTAGGAGATAAAAGGCAACTAGGATCCAATTCTGAAGTCCCTAGTTGAGAAGATGGGGCTCTAACTACCAAGACTGTGAAGTAGCTGAGAAAGAGAGAGATGCAGATGGACTTAAGAAAATAAAATGAGGGAAATGAGAGAAAAAGGTCTCTGATCAACAGCTCGGGACAGGAATTTTATGGAGCTTCTTGCTTCAGCTTGAACACTCTTCAAGAGTGAGATCTGTTCTGCTGTTTATAATTATGTCAAAGAACAACATCCCCTTTACGTGCAACTGCTACAGCTTTTTACTTAGAGCAGCACAGCAAAATAATATGATAAACACAATAAACAGGCTTCTTACCTCTGCTTTTGGGCCAATGAAAATGTCACCTTCTAAAGCACCAGCCATAACACGAACATGTTTTGGTCTGCCCACACTGGAAGAGAGGCAAGAGTATTAATGCTTCTTGATGGAGAGGCTGGATGCATCCAAAGATGCAGAGAGATCCAGGTTTGCTCTGCAGGAATTAACTCCTGAATCAGCAGGTCTAGCCCAGTGCAACCACAATTGCCCTGATGATTCAGGCTTTACTTGTTCCAGCTGTGTCTGGAGTGAACCCAGCTAAACTGGGCAAGGGCCTGAGCTGGTAGATCCCCATGGTGTTGTTTGACTTCAGATGGACTTCTCAGATTAGACATTTATAGCACCATACTCCACCTCACCAATAAGCCCACATTACTCACAACACAAACACACTCAAGAAACACCCTACTGAAATAAAAGGCAGTGTCTACTCAGAGTTCCTGATCCACCAATCCTTCTTCCAGTAAAATTCCTGGAACACTTTCGAAGAGTTTGGAAGGGATCAAGACACTGGACCACACACTGAAGAACCACAGAGGACTTCACACCTTCCACCCCCAAAATGACTTTGTTTCGCCTTTTTTTCTTGTCCATCTAAAGTCTCAAGGTTAAAGGATCCTAAAGCTCTGGTAAAGTACTGAGCCTAATAAAACATGATACATATTTTTTCATAATTTCTTTTGTTCTAAAAAAATTCAATGCACATAATGATTTCTTTTCCCCAACAACTCTATGCAGCAGCAAGAACCAGTTTACCTCATTTTTCCACTTACAACCATAGGACCATTCTTTCCCACTAAGCATTAAAGAACTGGCACACAGCATTACCAACAACTCACCGAGGCCAGTGGGGTACTTACTAGTTTGGAAAGCAGTATTTCGGTATCTGATCACCTGCAAAGCCTGCTTTAATCACACCCGAGCCCTGTGGGAAGAATAGATAATGATTAGGCTTATTGTCCATTCAGTCATCTTCACAAGTTCTAAAAGAGTAGCAAAATACATCACAATTGCCAGATCCTCTCCCTTTTACCAGGTATCAAGCTTCCTGCAGATCCTGAAGCAGAGCTGGGGATGGGAAGGCACCAATTTGCCAGCTTGGCCACTAGAGGGGAGCAACCAGTATCACCATCACCAAGACCACCCAAGGGTGTCAGGTACTGCTCTGTGCCCACCACAGTTGGTGGCAAAGTTGGGAGTTGGCTGTTCCCAAAGAACAAACATTTCAGTACCTCCTGCTGCTACTTGCAGGGAGTTCTACGGATCCAGGGAGCCCACCAGCTCTCCAGTCCTGACTCCTTAAATGCTCTCTGAGAAGCAGTTTACTTCATTAAGTCTAGCAGCTACATGGGTCGGGATCTACTAAAAAGGGGAAGATGAAGGTTACAGGCTTCTCAGAAGTGAATTTGGAGAGGATGGAGAGAGGGTGGATAAAGCCAGAGAAAGGAGTGGGAAAGGACCATGTGAAACAGGTTGGAGTTGAGACTAAGCAAATTCAGGTGGTGGGTGAGCCAGATAAAGTTAACAAGGCAGGTCAGGGAAATCTGATCAAATAAGGATTCCAGAAACCAGATCTGAATGGGGTCTGGAAGCAGCAAATGCCCCAGTCAGGCTGTGAGAGGAAGGGCAGACAGGAAAGGCAGCTGACAGGATATGGCTGTTTGTTCAAAAGGGACCAGGAAGGAGAGATTGGGAGGCAAATTGTGCAGCAGGGTAGGGAGACTGGAGCTCCTGGGACTTCCAAAGCTGCACAAGCCCCAAACGCAGAGTGGGTAAAATCAGTACGACAGGCCCTGGCAGGACCTAAGTGTGGAGCTCCTGCCGCCACAGCTTCCGCGCATGTCGACATCATCCTGATGCTCACGGAACCCAGTGAGCAAGTAAGTCTGCGGATCTGCACAGACTCCTTCCTCCTCCACTTCCTCGCCTTGTACAGCCAAATAACACCTTGAAACCACAAGCGGAGTACAGGAACCTTCTGTACTAAGGAGCTAAGGAGCGGATGTTCACGCAACCTGCTCAGTTGGGCCATTTCGCTGACCACCCCCAGCTATCAGGGCACTGAGCTCTTGTGCAGGAAGGAGAGCAGTTCATCTTTGTCTTCTACTGGGAGCAGAGTATGCTGCACTAAAGGCAGTGATTAAGGAGGTGTCTCTTCACTCTGAACAATTCAACAGCAGGACTGTTCTGGTTACAAAACCAGAAAGATGTTTTGGCTGCTCCTGGATGGCTCTCCCCTCCATGTCGGTCAGCATCCCTGCTTTCACGCCCAGGAGGAACAACCTGCTCCGGGCCCTGCCAGAGGGTGAGAACTGCCAGGGCTTGTCTACAGGTGCAAGATGGAAATAGGCTGAATCCCTGTCCCCAGGAACTGCCTGTGGCCACGTGGGCTCCAAGGGCACCCCCGGGCTGGCACCGGCCAGGGTACCAATTGGGCTCCCAAGGTAAATGTGAAAAAGCAGCCTGCAAAGGGCTGACACATCCTTCTAGAGAAGCTGTCTCCTAGCTATTCACCTCCAAGCAGAGGCTCAAAAATACTACTCTGAGTTTCCTTACTGCAGTCTGCATATCTGAGGAAAAAAAAAAAAAAAAAAAAAAAAACCCTCCACTATGGCCTATCAGCAAAGTGCTGAACCAAGGGCAGCCCATCAGAATATTGTGCTTATTTTATACCTCACTCCAGAGGATGACTGATCTTGCTGCCAGCACTGCCTGCTGCTAGGAAGCAGTTTCAGGAAAACAACCATGCTCCTATTTTAACAGGGCAACTGAAACCAGCTTGTGCCAGGCCAAAAGTTACCCATAGCATCCCGGTGAGGTTTCTGGCAAGTTAAGTATTCTTGAATTTACATACTGAAGTTCAAAGCTATCCGAATGTGTCTGCAGTTCAAAACTCTTAGTGGAGCTAAAGGGGAACGACTTCTTTTGAACAGGGTGGTAGGACAGGACTCAAACAGAGTGGCGCTTCCAAGTGCCTGGGAATAACCCGGGCACAGCTGTTTGCTATCTCCGTACTACAAAGACCTGATGGAGCTTTCTGACCTATTCAGTTTTGCTTGAAAACATTTTACTTCTTTGAAAATGTATGTGTACTGAGTAAAGCTATTTATTATTGCCCAGTGTGAGAATCCTATATAATGAGAAGAAAAAGGTTTAAGTGCTGAAATGACCCTGGCTGACTGAGAAAGATTAAAATAAAGACTCATTTTTATTTTTCATTTTGTTTCAAGTAATCAAATACCACGCATCTTCCCTTTTGCTGGAAGCTCCGACTTATTAAATCTTAAAAGAATCTCCAAATTAACATGCTTCCATTGGAATACATCCTGCTTGGGCTTTCATCCTGTGGGATTTTTGTTGTTGTTTTTGTATCTGAGCAACAGAATAAAAGAAGGAGAGAGAAATTGCATATCAAAGTTTACGGAGAAGGGAGATAATCTGATGGAAAACTCTCAGGAGCACCTGAACACGCTCCTCCCGCTAGTTCTGTTGCTGACTCAGTTAATTCACTCATCTTGATAAGTTTAAGACACAAATTTAAATGGAAATCACTGAGATTTGAAAGTCTGCTGTGTACAGTGGCAAATACATTTCATATTCTTATAATACTCTTATGAATTGAGCATCTAGTAAAATAGTAAGAGCAAATGAAAGACAACAGTCTGTAGTGGCAGCTCAGTTGCTTAAAATGATACCGCTTAGATGACCAAGCCAAATTTTATCCTGTTTCCTGTAAATGGACAGAACTCCATAGAGATGAAGGAATTTGCACCTGCCTGTACTAGAGCTGAACGCCACTGTCCCTTAACACGTGCCTTACACTCACCAGGGCTCTTGGGTCAGTTGTTGGGAGTGTTTTAGATGGAAACACAAGTCTTTAAAATAAATGACTTACTGAAAAAGGAAGAATACTAAGGATGCATTGCAGGAAAGCTCCAAGTTCTTCCCGTACATTTCAAAACTCTTCCTGTTGGAAATACAAAGCTGAGTACACTTGCTCTCATGAGAAAGTGATTCTGTTTTTTAGCTAAACGTCCCTTTGGAATACAAGGGACACTGGAACAGGGCTGGGGCCGAGCAGTTGGCTTGTTTACAAGCACAGTCCTCATCTCTCCCTTCCTACTCTCCCATACATACACGAGACAGGGTGACATCCAGCCTTGAAGAGCTGCTCTCTGAGGAAAAGTGCCCGCGCAGCAGCAGCAACAGCAGCCCTTTCTCCATGCAGCTTCCACTTCCCGTCTCGCCTCAGCTCGTGAGAGTACCAAAAATGCAACGTCACCGCGAGGCGCCACGGCCCCGAGGGCCGGCGCTGGAGACAGACAGACCCCCGACAACTGCTTCTCCTGCACGCGCATGGGAGGAGGGAAGTCATTCAGCAGAGAAGCAAGAAGAATTAGCAGCTTTTACAAGACCAGCTAATAAAAATGAGAAGAGAAACAGACTAAACTGCAGGTACACGAGCCTTTCTTCAGGGCTGATGCAGGGGCAGGAATCATTGCACTAAGCAGTGCAGACTGCGATTACACACAGGCTGTTATTACATGGCTTCTTGCAACAAACCCACGCACACAAGAACGTTATCCCTGCAGAGCACTCACGCCAGCTAAGCTACTCGCTCAGTAGCGCAGTAGGGTGGATATTAGCCCAGCTATTTCCAAGAGCATCAGCCTAACCCATTCTTTCATCTCCAATAAAGGAGAGGCCATATTTTTCTCATTAAAGTCTATTCTACTGCTTCATCTTTTTCTCCATTAAACATTTTTGTTTGATGTCTAAGCCAAATCTTTCTGTTGCAATGACAGACAAAGACACAAAATCAAGATACATCAGAGAGCTTGAGTTGTGGAGAGGCAACGGGGAATCAACAACGAAGAGAGGTCAGGAGAATAATCGGGCTTGATCCTAGAAATCCTACGTTCACCTCGTACTTGAAAAAAAAAAGGCTCAGGAAGTGCTCGGCTGGCGTGTCCCCATGTCACGTGGCAGAAGGAGTAAATAAGGACGGGGAAAGCAGGGAGCACAAGTGCCGCGACTGCGGGCGGCAGCGGCCAGGAGGGAGGAGCAAGACCGGGTGACTCAGGCCCCGGTGGCGCCGGCGGCTCCTCAGGTCGCTCCAGGCCTCCCCGCTCCCCCCGGCGCTGCCTCCATCCTCCGTCTCTCGCAGGGCCCGCGCGCAGCCGGCCCAGCCGGGCCCTATTGTCCCGCGGGCACAAAGAGGGATGGGGCGGGGCGGCGCCGCTGACGGACGGCCCCAGCGGCCAATGGGCACGAGCTGCTCGGGCGGGGCGGGCCGCGCCCCGCTGAGGCAGGTATCCGCGGGCTGCCCCCCCACCCATGATTGACAGTCGCGCCGGCCAATCGCGCGGCCCCTGCCGCTCCGCGCGGCGCACCCCTCCGCGGCGACGCCGACCGCTCCCAGGGCGAGTGCCGCTCCGGCCCGTGACGGGCAGGCCCCTCAGCCAATCGCGG